>LGRX02025776.1:64176-93527 GCA_001247695.2 Cymbomonas tetramitiformis | reverse complement strand
TCATCTAACATCTAAGAGGCCATTCCCGCCTTGACACGACGAATTGAGTGCACCCAGGGGCACCCCAACATGCTAGGATGCCAACATGACCCATATACGATATTTCGGGACTTGCCACGGCCTCTGGTCACACTTTGGAGACCTCTGCTCCTCTGGAGGTCTCTGAGGCTCTGCAGCAGAATTGGTATTCATCTAAGAGGCCATTCCTGCCTCGACACGAGCGGACGAATTGTGTGCACCCAAGGGCACCCCACCATGCTAGGATGTCAACATGACCAATCGGTACGATATTTCGGGACTTGCCGCGGCCTATGGTCACACTTTGGAGACCTCCCGGGAGGTCTATATCTAAGGCTCTGCAACACTGCAGCACTGCAACACTGCAGGGAAGAAGGCTTACCGTGGCAGGACGTCCCGGGGCCGTTTGAAGTCAGCCTGGGCCGGTTGAGGTCCGCTTGTGTTCGGGGTGAGAGTCATAAACAATGGCTCCCTCCGGAGTAAGTAAACACTTACTGGAAATGCTTGGAGAGCATCTCGGTTGTAATGCAGAGATCACAAGGGTAATATCGGAGATATCGGTTGTGTCGGTTAAAACTTAAATGAGTCGGAGTTACTATGCACCAGAGGTTGGTGCCACTTGTAACTAATTCAAAAACTGATGCAAGAGCTTGCTCAGCTCTATTAGTAGCAACCTGTCGACTCAAATTCCCTCGGCTCCCCTCGGATTCGAATGTCACGTGACCAGTCACTTCAAATGCATCAGTCCCGATGTCTGTCATGTCATACAGCCCTCGGACTGCAGCTGCCAATCAACTCTGATCTGACTTCTGAGCAATTCTAGATTTCTCCTCTGAATAATCATAGATGTGATAATGTGGCAAGAACTGAGGCTCTCCTGGTTTCCCTCCAGTTCTGTTCGGCTGTTTGAGTACTGAATGAATTCCCACCATTTCTGGATGGTTTCCCACCAATTCTCTCAAACCTGATCTGATGTGGGTGCAGATATTCAAAAGCCGCATTCTGTCAGTCACCCTCGTCATACCTCTCGGTCATACTGGTGACTGTCATCAGTGCTGTCACTCGTCACTCTGACACATATGTCATCCTGACTGGCGACGTACCCTAGTCGCCTCGTCATACTTCTCGCACGGTCATACTGGTGACTGCCATCAGTGCTGTCACTCGTCATTCTGACACATATGTCATCCTGACTCGCGACGTACCCTAGTCGCCTCGTCATACCTCTCGGTCATGCTGGTGACTGGCATCGGTTCTGTCACTCGTCACTCTGACCGTATGTATCTCGTACCGACTCGTGATGTACCCTAGTACAACTCTCCCCCCCTTTTAGGCGATGCAGTCCTATCTTACCCTAATGAGATCCAAATTGCACACTAAATTTTGTTTGTACACTAATTATGTTAGGAACACACTATTCGATGAAAATGACATTATCATATGTCATTTTTGGATTTATATATATTTCATAAAAATCAGGGTTTAGTGATATTTATGCGCGAAATAGGGATACATACAGTAAGGCGCGGTCTATAAGAAAAAGGTAAATTTTCGGTAGCGCTGGTCGCTTAATTAATTTTCCATATTTAAGACAACATTTTCATAACAACTCAACGGTAATGTGACAAAATCTAGCGGCTAGTTTCTTGTAGATACAATTTCTTGTAGACCGCGACTTACTGTAAAGGCAACACGGTAGAAAAGTGCAGTATGCGTACAATGAAAACACCGAAATATGCATACATGTATCATTCTTTATTCAAATGTTTACGAGTAGAGTACTTTTCACCCTATACCGTCGAGGCTTGACTGATACTATCAGTCAGGGCGGTCGACAAATCCTACTATTTTATTCATCATTCTCATCTTCCTCATCTTCATCTAAGTCTTCTTCCTCAGATTCGGCAGTGGCTGCTTCCTTCCCCTTCGCCGTCGGTTCGCACTTCGATTTGGGCTTCAACTCGGCATGCTGATCGGGCTCGGCGTCGAAATTGATCAGCCGTTGCTGCGCAGAGCTGACCATGTACTGGTCGTGGTCGAAGCCGATCGCGTTCATACCACACCTCATGGCGGCCATGGACGTCGAGCCGACGCCGCAGCAAGCGTCGAGAATCCAGTTGAGTGGATGGCCGTTCTCATCCTTCTTGCCCGGATTGTCACCGAGCATGTGGCACTGGATCAGCTCCATCAACAGAGCTTGGGGTTTCTGATGGTTATTCACGACTTTGCTGTCGCGTTTGAACATCCGGTGCACAACCGGGAAGCCGCGCAAAAGTGACGCGCGGCTCACACGTTCACCTTCTCCAAAATCAAAGTTGAACATCCACTCCGGCTTTTTAGAAGACTCCCCCTGGGCATCGCTCTTTACATGGTACCCCAGGACGCCACATTCAACGTCATTGTAGCGTACGGTCTTGTTGGGGTTCATGTTCACGTTCTGCTTGTGCCAGAAGAACCGCTCCGCGCGGCCGGAGCAGTAATTGTCAATCACCTCCAGGAAATCGTTTTGTTGGACGAAACCGCAAAAGATAGCGACTGTCCATGCCGGGGCGGTGGTCTTGGCGTTGAAAGACTCCAGGAACGGTTGCACCTCCTCCTTGGTCATCGCGTCGGGAGTCTTCTCCTTGTCAAGGGCGTAATTGCAGTCGACGATCGTCCCCGTGAAGGGCAGCCTCGGGACGTCCTTCATATCGTTCATGCTGCCCTTGACGATCTTCCAACGAGGGAACATCGGCACGTTCGTCTCATGTGTGGGCTCGTCGTCCTCAAGGCCTGCCTCTCCTGGAACCTTAGGCTCCGGCCCCTCGGTCCGCGCCTCCCGATAGAGTTTGATGTCGACTTTCACCTCGATCTGTTGCAAGCCTTGGATGTGCGCCGCGCGTGGCGCCTGCGCTTCTTTGAGATTCGCCCGCGCGTTCTCGACGTAATTCAAGATCGCGTGCGGAACTTCCCCAGACCCCCCCGGCGCGCTCCCCCCTGAGTTGAAGGTAAGCAGCCGATCAACGACTCGATTTTCTCTTGGGAGCTCCAGTAGGGGGTGAACTCGGCCTTGAATTCGTCCCAATTTTGCAATCCCGCCGCGGACACCAAGTGCTTCTGCACCATGCGTTCCTTCTTGAACTGGCTTATCATCTGGCCCCCCTCTTTTACTGACAACTCCTTGTTGATAATCAGGCGCAGATACGTGTCCACCTTGTCGAACTCCGCCTCCCCCGCCAAGCCGCCCAAGTTAATCCAGAACGTCATACCCATGGATTTGGCATTGTGGAGAAACTGAGCTTCTTCCACCAAAATGCCTGCCCCTTTAGACGAGCCCGCTCCGTGGTCCCCGCCTCCTCGTTGCACCTCGTCTTCCATCTGTAAGTAAAAAAACATTTTTAGCATGTCTTAAAATATAGAAAAGGATGCTTTGGGGGGGTAAACACTGTTTGAAGCAGAAGTAAAAAGTAATTTACCTGTCGGTTGGAGGTGCCCTTTTTGCCAGCTTTCTTGGCGGGTCCCTTAGCGGGCGAAGATGAGGCCTTGCGCTTTTTGGTCTTCGAAGCCAAAGGGTTTTTCATGCCCTTCAGGTCAAACCTTCTGTAAGCCTCCATGATGCTAACGCAGAGGTCCCACGTCTGCGGCCGGAAATTGGCAATTGTCCAGTGCATGAAGTAGTGGTTGATTTGCGTGCCGCCGAACACAGAATGCTTGGACATCGCTACTTCCTTCACATGCGTCTCCATCGACTGGTTCAAGTGAGACATTACGGGGTACCAACTTGTGACCCGATCGAGGTGAGCGTTGATGTCATCGTCCAGCGTCTTCACCGTCACCTCTACCTCAGGGAGGGTCTCAGGGTCTCCCTCGCGCTCAGACGTCTCCACATCCTCGATGTACTGGAATCCCTTGGGATATTTCTCGGGATCCGGGACTGAAAATCCATGCTCTGATTCGAACTCCGCCATTTTTTGCACCAGCCCTCCGACCTCGTAATACCCAGGTTGATAAGAGGTACCCCGTTCGGTGTCCTCGGGGACGCTGGCGACGAACTCGGAGATCAACGCTTCTCGGTAAACCTTGTACACGACCCCATGCTTTTCGAAAAGGGTCGAACGAAGCCCTTGCATGAACTGAGTGTTGTCTTTGCCTTTCGTCTTCTGGTCGATTTGGTTCTGCATCTCGCCTAAGAACCGAATCATGTCAGGCGTGAGACCGATGTAGATCTTGCTCTCGAAGAACGCGAAGGCTATCTCCAACGGGATTTCCTGGTGACACTCGTCGGTGGCTTGATAACAGTGCTGGTGCCCAAAAACCTTGCCTCTGTATTCTCCCCTGAGAGCTTTTTTCAGGGAGAATTCGGCACGGGTTTTGACATCGTCGATCGCAACAAGACCCGCATTGAAAGGGGCCCACGGGTTCTCCTTCCTGCTGGACTTGATCTCGTTCACCCAGCCCCTCTCTTGATCCCGGCAGGCCTCGTACCCCGTCGCGTGGTACAGGCATTCAATGGGGAGACGAAACACACTCCCTTGCTCCGCCGCCTCGTCGGTCGACATGGGATTCGGCCACCGGTGCTCCATCTCGATTTGCCTGCACAGCTTTGCTTTCTCCTCATAATCCATCTTTGCTGCATGCTCCACTGTCAGCTTAGCGTGCCACCCATGTGCAGCCACCTCGGCTGCCTTCCTTGCCTCAGATGGGGTGGCCACTTGAGACATATCCACATTAGCGCCCGCTCCAGTAAACGCTCTGGAGCCACTAGGTCCTTGAAGGGCGCGTTCGGCAGCACGCTGCACATCCGTTCTCCTGGCAGCCTGGGACAAGACGAAACTGTTCATTAGCTAATGAACGCCTTCCGCCCCGGTCAGGGCTCAGGGCGCGCGTTTCGAGGCGAAAGCGTTCATTAGCTAATGAACGCCTTCCGCCCCGGTCAGGGCTCAGGGCGCGCGGTTCGAGGCGGAAGGCGTTCATTAGCTAATGAACGCCTTCCGCCCCGGTCCAGGCGCAGGGCGCGCGTTTCGAGGCCGAAAGCGTTCATTAGCTAATGAACGCTTTCCGCCCCGGTCAGGGCTCAGGGCGCGCGTTTCGAGGCCGAAAGCGTTCATTAGCTAATGAACGCCTTCCGCCCCGGTCCAGGCGCAGGGCGCGCGTTTCGAGGCCGAAAGCGTTCATTAGCTAATGAACGCTTTCCGCCCCGGTCCAGGCGCAGGGCGCGCGTTTCGAGGCCGAAAGCGTTCATTAGCTAATGAACGCCTTCCGCCCCGGTACAGGCCCAGGGCGCGCGTTTCCAGGCGAAAAGCGTTCATTAGCTAATGAACGCCTTCCGCCCCGGTCCAGGCTCAGGGCTTGAAAGGGACGTACCGTAGGCTGTACAACAGGTATCTCGCCACCAAGTCCGAGGTCATCGATCACTGGCGCTGGCCTCCTGCTTTGCCAGAAAGGAGCTGTAATCGACGCTTTCCACGCCGTGTTTACATAGCTCGCTAGATAGAATTCCTTACTTTTTCCTTCTTCTCCTGCCCTACTTTTCAAACTTTGAAAAGCCGTAAGCCGATTCGTGTGCTTTGGAAGGCTCAAGGTTTCCTCAAAGTTCGCGCTGTCCAATTCGATCACAGTAAGCTATTTGTTCCTGAATGCGACGAAATACAGAATTGGAGTCTGGTTTTCAATGACACTGTACGCAACGCGTTTTTCAGGAAGGAGGCTACCCTCGACTACAGTCGAAGAGGTAAACTGAGGAAAACTGTAAATCATTTCTTCATTCTTTTCGTTCGGGTCATCAGAGTGAATCACTATTTGCAAGGTGTCTGGAGGATCGTCGGTTTCAAGCGTTCTAACAATGCTCCGCTTGTTGCCAAGATATAGCTGGAAAATATGTTGAGCCCTCAGTGCTTGAAATGTTTCTGCTGTCGCCATTGCGAAATGAGAGAAATTGGCTGTCAACTGTGAAAGGGGTGTGTGTGAAAGAACATTGAATAAGTGATGTAACTTTAGCAGAATATCAAAAGTCATTTCTGGCGGCTGAAAATAACATGTCAAATATCGATGACAATTTTAATCAAAAATGACATTTGCTGTCGCTTCCTGATTCGGTCTGTTCAGATCAAGGATATGATTTTAAGATATCCTGGTGTCATTTGCGCTGAAATCGAGGATCGATCGATTTAGTAAGATAGAAATTCTCGGTTGACTCGCAAGTCCATATCATTTTCAGAACGTAAAAAACGGCTTCATAAGCTAATGACGGCTAATTTTGACGAAAATATGTTTTCTATTCCTTTCGATGAAGGTTGCGAGATTATCTGCAAACCGTGCCCGAGAATAGTTATTGAAGATTCTATGGAAATAGGGGCTGACTTTTTCATTCATGAGCCAATTCCAAGCACAGCCCCGAGCGCAAATACGCAATTGGTCCTTTGGAACGCGCCTTTGACGTGTAGATCGGAAGTTAGCTCTAATTCTTCACGCGTTTCCGGGTCACGCGCTTTGCGCGAAATTGACTTACAAGAGATAAAAAGCAGACTTGATACAGAATTTTCAGAGACAAGTTTGGACTTGAGGAATGAAGACCCTCTTGTTTGTTTAAATGGTGAAGTAAACAAGCAGATTGTCGTGCGCAAACCGTACGAATCCGACATACGCAAGAAACAATATACGGGCGTAATTAGTATTAAGCAGCGACGTTTGCAGGCTGACAGTATATCAATGGCAGAAACCATTAAGTGCAATTGCAAGTCGCACTGCTGTCTATCTTTCTCATCCGCAGATATTCAGTCTTTTCGCGAAAATATTTTCAGCATGTCGCAAAAAGATAGGAAGGAATACTTCGTGAAGGACTTGCTAAAAAACAGCTTTCGATCTGAGGACAAGTTCGACTTCAAATACTTTTTGGCCAAGAAGCAGGTATGTTTATTTTTGAACTCGTTCATTAGCTAATGAACGGCCTTTGGCCAAAGCGCGACTCACAATTAGACACTTTGGCTGCGGGAACCGTTCATTAGCTAATGAACGGCCTCTGGCCAAAGCGCGACTCACAATTAGACACTTTGGCTGCGGGAACCGTTCATTAGCTAATGAACGGCCTCTGGCCAAAGCGCGACTCACAATTAGACACTTTGGCTGCGGGAACCGTTCATTAGCTAATGAACGGCCTCTGGCCAAAGCGCGACTCACAATTAGACACTTTGGCTGCGGGAACCGTTCATTAGCTAATGAACGGCCTCTGGCCAAAGCGCGACTCACAATTAGACACTTTGGCTGCGGGAACCGTTCATTAGCTAATGAACGGCCTCTGGCCAAAGCGCGACTCACAATAGACACTTTGGCTGCGGGAACCGTTCATTAGCTAATGAACGGCCTCTGGCCAAAGCGCGACTCACAATTAGACACTTTGGCTGCGGGAACCGTTCATTAGCTAATGAACGGCCTCTGGCCAAAGCGCGACTCACAATTAGACACTTTGGCTGCGGGAACCGTTCATTAGCTAATGAACGGCCTCTGGCCAAAGCGAAATTTTTCTTGGACCTTGTGATAGATTGTGTAATGTCATCACAGGAATGTGGAATATTGTATCATAAATTTCTAAATAAATTTCATAAAGTACATTCGCGACGCGTTGGTCGAGTTGGTACGGCGCTAGGCTATGAACCTCGCACTCGTGGGTTCGATTCCCACTAAGGGTGTAGGTTGCGCAGATTTAAGGCGTGGTTTGGAGAGTGCTGACGAGCACGCGACGGCCGTCCCGCCTGCAGACGTGCAGTGCTGGGGGTGTCTCCCAAGCGTCTTAGATCCAGCCAACCTATAAAAACCCTTATGCGTTTCCTTGGATAATTTGTTAATTATTTTTGAGTGACGGTGTCTTTTGTTTTGTAACAGGTGTGCTTTAAGTTCTACTATATGGCTTACGGCATCAGCTACGGGTATCTTCACGACTGTCGGACACGCGTGCTCGAGGGCCGACACACGTTTGTTCATGGATTGACGTACGAGGAGAACAACCACAAGATTTCCTTGAAACGCGAGTCGGTCGTCGCATGGATCAAGAAATACGCCGACGAATACGGACAACCCCAACCTGACAAAGCCGAGATTCACCTTTCGGATGGTTTGACCATCGAAGAGCTGTGGGACGAGTACATCGAGGGCTTGCGTGAGAATGAGGAGAGCAAAAAGATCTCTCTCAGTTACTTCTACAAAGTATTTGACGAAGATTGCAGCTCTTGGCTCAAGATTCCATCGGTGAACCGATTTTCTCAGTGCGATGTTTGCGCGTCCTTCAAGTTATTGAAGAAAGGCTTAACCAAATCTCAAAAAGGTGAATATTCTTGAATAGCTTTGTGATGTGTTTATATGCTTATGTAATTTGTTCACTGACCCGAATTTGTGTACCTTGTACAGCGCAATACAACGGGCCTCTCAACAAACATCTGGCAATCGCACGAGCGGAGCGCCAGAAGTTCTACAAACATGGTCGTAAAGCGAATATGACCAAGAGCATTGCCATGAACAAAACTTGGCATAAGTATGCCTCGGTGATCATCGATGGCATGACGCAGTGGACCACCCGACTGCCACACTTTCGACGTATCCCTAAACATCTGGACTCTAAGGACTTCCTTGACGTGCACAACATGGGGAGCATGATCGAGAAAGTGGGCCGCTTCATGGATTTCAACTACGCCAACTTCAAGGACGATGCGAACTTCCTTGTCAACGTTTTGCACCGGGATATCCTCCGCATTCAAGAGCATCGACGCAACGGGGACGGGGAAAATTCATACCCAATGCCGGAAGTATTGTATGTACAGCTTGACAATGTGAGCACCAACAAGAGCAAGTTGATGTTGGCATACGCAGCTTGGCTGGTTCACACGGACGTCTTTCGCCAGGTGAAACTCAACTTTCTGTTGGTGGGACATACGCACAAGAACATTGACCAGATGTTTTCACGCTTCTCCGTGCGTCTACGACGCAAGCAAGCTTGGACGCTCGACGAGATGATAGAGGTCGCATAAGAATGCTTTACGGATGGTGTAACGTGCGAGCACACCGAGAAGATCTTCGACTTCACCTCTTGGTTTGATGGTCACGTCTTCGATTGCCACAATATTTTGGCACAGCAGGCTTTCAAGTTCAAGAAGAACGAGCACGGCGAAGTGGGCATGCAGTACAAACAGTATTCCATTTCACCAAAATGGTTACCCGAGACTCCATTGCCAAAGCTTGTTTCTACACCCCCTGTCGCGGGGCCTGGATACATCAAGCCGATTCCTTTTACCGAAGAAGGCATCGAAAAGCGTGAGCATACCTTACAGGCGTTGAAGGACATTTTGGGCACAAAGCTCACGGAGGTGCACGAAAAGTTTTGGCGCGAGGATGTCATCGAGAAACAGCGCCACCTAACTGCTGGTGGAGAATGTCAAGCGCCCGCGATACCCTTCCAGCATCCCGAGAAAATGGCCATCGAGCGCAATGCCACCTTGGTTCGACTGATAGAGGCGCCCGCGTTGGCGATAGAAGCTGCCGGGGCTGCCGCCGTCCCCGCTATACCGGTGCGCATCCAACGCCGAATTGATCGAGCGCCGATAGAAGTGTACAACGGTAAACGGAAACACCAAGGTCGAGCCCAAAAGCGAGCAGAGCAGTACGTGGACAACGCCCAGTGGGAGGTCACCTACGGCCAGATGACAGTCGGCAGCTTTGCAGTGGCTCTCGCGGTGGAATCTGAAAACGACAAGTTCGCTTTCCGCGTACAACTGAAGCGAAGCGAATGGTCGGATCCGTTGTACTTGGTGAAGGTGGAGGCGCGCTATCCGTCAACTCAACAGCTGCTATATCGCTATTTCCAACCCAAAAAGCACACCGACACCAAGAAGAAGCACCTCGGCAAGCAGCTTGCGAGTCACCCAGGAGCTTTCGCAGCGCCACCGGGGCACCGACCGTCTACCGAGACTTTCGATAAGAATGAAATAGTGCTGGCATGGAATGTGGATGCGAAAGACCCCGAACGGAGTATACCGAACGAGCAATACGCGCAGATAGTCGTCGCTTTGCTTGCACAACAATCCAAACGCACGCGCAAGGACCTAGGTGACTTGAATGAATCGGATGATTCCGATGAAGACGAAGCTTTTGACAATTGCGTAGCGGTAGCGGTAGCACCTGAAGTGGACGCGTAAAGCAAGACGGGAAAAAAAACATGTAAATAATATGTGTATAACGTGTATATAGATTCTGAGTCAAAAGTTCTTTGTGTTTTCACTCCTCCTAGATTTCGAAAAAGTGCATTTGACCTCAATTTTGTACCATAAAAACCATTAAATCTAATGCACAACCTGCACTTGCATGTTCTTGACTGTTAAAATGCGGCTTTTTAATCCTATCATGAGGTAAATAAGGCAATATCATTTTCACATGAGAATATCATTTTCATCGAATAGTGTGTTTAGGGTGCATTTGAAGTTTGGGGGAGGTCGGTTTAGTAGCCTAATTTAGTGTGCGTTTAGATTAATTTAGTGCACTTATAGGGGTGTTGAATTTCCCAAAAGAAAAAAAGGTTGGAAAACGTTTGGGGGCTGGGCTTGGCTTTGGCCGAAGGCCAACAAATTTTGAAAAAGGCTTATATATAGGGCTTTTTGATCATTTTTCAGGGGGGCTTAGCCTTCGGCGCCGAAAAGGCGAGGGGGCTTTGGCTTTGGGTCAAAACCCAAACGTTTTCTGGGCCATTTTTGTTTTTTTAATTCAAGTATTCAACACACTATTATTTTCCAACTAGAAACTAATCGCACCCTAAAATGCTCAAGGTTACTTGCGAGTTAGCGCATCCAAATCGCACCCTGAAGAATACTAAAATGAACATATCGATGCATTCCTAATCGCACTCAATAGCACCCCAATACACTAGTGTGAGTGTGGAATACATTAGAGTATATTAGTGTGCATCCCCAATATCCTAATTGCGCCCTAAAATAACCGAAACGATCGGACCGAAATCCGAAATGTAATTAACGTGCACCAACGTGAGTGTGAGGTACATTAAACAAACTGATACTATTGCAAGTAACCGTTGGGGGCTCACTCACCCCGTTGAGATTTTCAGTTTCTTGTGTTATGTACCTGTGTTTCATACTACTAACAATGAAGTCTTTCGCTGGCAGCGCGCATCGATGGGGGAGCGTCAGGCGGGAATATCACAGCCGCCGTCCATCAGGATACACGCAGGTGAGTAGTTGACGTGGTTCGTTTGTGCGTAGTCGCTGTACCTCCTTTTACGTAAAGTTTATTTCTGTTCTTGTGTATTATTGTGAGCTAATTTTGCCGGGGTTGCGCAACTGCAGATCCGCTGAAACCGACGTAAGGCGAGAACTCCACAGTTGCAAACCTCCGACGATGGGTCGTTTCAAGCTGATGATATTAACAAAATACTCCCATAGTGGTCGCCAATGAGGCGTTAAGCATTGTGTAAAAATGCAGCGTAGGATTCACGTGCCGATCCTACTCGCATCGGTAAGCCTCTGCAGTTGCTGGAACCGCATTTCTAGTTTTGCTGGTTGATGAATATGTTCGAGTGACAGTAGGAGTAGATAGCGATTAGATATTACTGTAAGTAATATTCAAAATTTATGCGATACACGCATATGTTTTATTCCCAAGCGTTGATTGTTTTCTTGTGCCTATGCCTTCCCACTGCCGAAGCTCGCATGCGTGGTGTAAAGTGTGTGTATATACCGCACACACATATGGGAGGAGAGAGAGGCATTGTTCGGGGGGCAATTCCGGACCTGCAATCTTGAGTAAAATGACTCATTAACGTGTTACTTGAAGGATTCAGCCCCCTAGGACTTCCAGCACACTTAAAGGAACTCTGAGAAATTTGGCTTCACTAGGGGGGGGGGTTAGCCCCTAGTGTGAGATGTGCTAGGGGGGGGCAAAATCCTTGTCCCGATTGGGGCCCTACCAACAACCATATATATATATATATAGACTGTATATACAAATGTGCAAGCACGCTGCTAGGAAAGCCTGTAGGACACATTCTAGTAGTTCTTGCAAGGTTCATATTGTGAACTAAAAAACGGCCAGTCAAAGATAACCTGCAAGCTTAGTTTCTAACGTGTTCATTTTAAACCAAAAAAAACCAAAAATGGAAAATTTGGATGTAGTGACAACTTCCAATTCAAAGCGCTCGTCGTTACAAGGCGAGCGTGTGCATGGCCTCATCAGCACCCTCGCCGCCTGCGGGCATGCAATACGCAGCCGTGCTTCCCGTCGCGCCCTTACCGCCGCACGGACATTCCTTCCAGCCATGATCTTTCTTGCCCCCCTCTCTGCCGCAACGATGGCAAAGAGGGAGGGCACGCCTGTGTTCCCTGTCGAAACCAACAGGAGGAGTAGGGCTCGAGCCGGCCCGAAAGCCGTCCAAGCCCTTACCGCGCCTGTTCCGCGGAGCGGAGGAAGCCGCACCGCCAATTTTTTGAAACTTGATGGCGGCTTCGACCTTCTCGAGACGTGTGGTCAACTGCCCAAGCACCTCAATGACCCTCTCGTCGACACCGGAGTAGGCGGCCCCAGCAACGCTGGGCCCTACCGCCACTCCCAGCTCCGCCTGCTGTTGCTCCCACGACACGAAAATGTGAGTGACCAAATTTGGGAGTGTGGACAAGGGAATCGGCCGAAGGTCCGTGGGCATGGGGTAGCGGACTCGCACCACCGCGTAGAATTCAGGGTCGAGCCGCTCGAACACCCGCTCGAACACTGGAGACGTATACTTACGCGACATCTCAGTCGGAGTCCAATCCTCCGACCGGTTATCGCGCACAAGTCGTTGCTCCTTCGCCCGAAGCGGACGCGGGTCCACACGAGCCGGAACGATGCCGAAGCTGCGAGTCCTCCTCCTGGAGAGTTTGGCGAACTCCAGGAGGGACGCAACCCTTGATGAGGTCCAACAATAAGACTCGTCTGCCATCCCTATCGGACACGGAGTCAGTCCCCAGAAGAAAATGCTCAGCCGCAGAGTCAGTCTTCACGATGTAAGCGAGCGTGTCGTACAGCAGCTCTTTCACTTTCGGAATCACTCCCTTGGCGAGGTCGTCGAACTGGAAGGACGCCAAGTCCAGTCCAGCAGAACTAAACTCGTTCTTCAAAATGCCGACAATCTTTGAGAGCTTCTCGGAGTCCTTGGCGGCCTCGAAGTACTACTCCTTACTGCCCAAAGAAAGCTCACGCACCGCCTTGGCCCATAATAGATTGCCGATGCCGCCCCTTCGCGTAAATCGTGGCCACCTTCGCATTGTTGTCCTCGAAAAGCTGCCGCGCCAGCAAAATCCCGTCCGAATCGTTTGCGTGTGCCGCTGCTGGAACAGGCACAGGTGGCGTCGAAGGTGTCGGTGAATATCTGACTGCTGGAAGCAGCCTGATGGAGGCGTCGATGTCGCTGTCCAGCAACAGACGCCTCTTCGCTCTAGTGTTCGGTGCACTCATTTCTCAAGATACATATAGGAGGTCGGTGGTGCGTTGAATGGACGCGTGTCGCCAGCAGACCGGGAAAAGCGAAAAAATACAGCGCGTGTAGACTCGTTGTGGTGGCGGTGCGGCGGAAAATGTCGAATAATGGCTAGCCAGAGTCGCCGTCCAGCAAGGCACCGTAACGCGCGAAGTGCAGTGTTTCCCCAAGGTGGATCGTAAACTCAAAACAAGTTCCTCGCCGCCAGCCTCACCGTAACGTCGTACTACACCTCAGAAGCAACGCATTTCCCCAAGCGAAGACACAATAACACGCGTCCACGCACCACCTACTCTAAGAGGCGACGCTTAGCCAATCATGGCAAACGCAGTGAGAAAATATCAGCGTGGAATGGGTCCACGACCTAGGGTAATATACCCGTTCGGTATATTCAGGTGTGTCATCAGATACGCGGTTGAGTGCTTAGTAGTGAATATCAACTTAAACTGAATAAAGAGGACTGTCAAGCATTAGGCTCGGCGGCTGCGCAACGCTCTCACCCAAAAGATTTTATGGTAAATTTCAAGCGATATAATGGATAAAGGGAAGACAATTTTGAAATTATTCACGAGAATTGTGTGTTAAAGCGGGCTCTTACGACATGGGGGGGCGAAAGCCGACATCTGGCGGACCGGCAACGAGTCCGCAGCACGAAGCAGCGGAGATGAGCCTGGAGATACTCATCAGCACAGCTCAGGCTGCGCTGAGAGCACAAAGGCTAGCACGAAGGCAGGGGGCGGCCCTGCCGGAGTGCATCGGTGACGACGAGTCCATTGCGCTTACGCCGCAACAGAGCCTAACGCATCTGGCTCTGCACGCGACTCGAGCAGTTGCAGCAGCGGCAACGGTGTGCCTTCCCGCATTCGAGCGGGCTAGCACGACAGCACCGGGCTTGGCGACTTCATCGACGTTTCCGCCTTCTACATCCACGCGTGGCACCGCCTCATCGCAGGGGCCGAGCGTCAGGACCCTCAGGAGAACCACGCAGCGACAGAACGCGAAGGAGCGCGCTGAGTGGAGAGATCCGCCAGCGACGACGGGGTTTTTCACGACTCCTTCCGTTTTGCCAACAGTCGTGCCAGGTGCATCTTTCACTTTTGGTAACGCCTCTGGAACAGTGAAGTCCAGAGACTTCACTCAAACCGCGGCGCCATCCTGTGGTGCAGCGGTTTCGGACACAACGTTTTCGGACATCGTTCAGCGTGCACCGTCTGGCACACCGCCTTCTCCTGGTGAGAAACGTAGTGGTAAACCGGCATCGGTGCCGCCTAGCCCACCGAGAAAGAGCAAAAAGGGGAAAGCAGCTGCGCAGGGGGACTCGCAGGACGAGGACATCGCCGACCTCGAGTACGAGGACCCCTGGCATGAGGCGGACGGCTTGGACGTGGAGGTCTATGACCAGCACGTTTGAAAGCCGGAACTCCGCCAGCTACATTTCTCTGGCGCGCCTTCACTCAGCGCGCATTGTGCAGGACCTGCTGGGAGCGAGTCAGCGGCCGACGAGTTTGGCAACCTAGCGGGGCAGGCACGACAGAGCCGGCAACCGCTTTTCGTCCCCCACACCACGACGCATCTGGGGGTTTTCAGCGGCGGCAGCGGCGTGGTCACTAGACTGGCGCATCTGGCATGTAGCACGGCTAGGTGGACGGGCTTGCACTATAAATTGCATAATCAATGAAAATGGCATTAAGAAGTCGCAAGAAGTTTCAAGAACATGTTAGAAGTTATAAGAAATCATCCGAATGCAATATTTTGCATTTTCGATAATTATTGTGGCCACAGGGCTGCTATACAAGTCGCAGATGGGCCGCGGAGCAGGATATGCATGTCTCGTGGGCGCGTGAGATATGCAAATGATACGGTGAAGTTATTAGAAGTTGTGAGAAGTATCTAGAAGTTATTACTAGGCATCGAGCAGTGATATTTCACATCGGGTCACATTCGCGGGGCGTTGGGGAGCTAATTTCGTCTGTAAACTGACTGCAACAACAGAAAATGCATGTCTCGTGGGCGCGTGAGATATGCAAATGATACGGTGAAGTTATTAGAATTTATGAGAAGTATCTACAAGTTATTACTAGGCATCGAGAAGTGATATTTCACATCGGGTCACATTCGCGGGGCGTTGGGGAGCTAATTTCGTCTGTAAACTGACTGCAAAACAGAAAATGCATGTCTCGTGGGCGCGTGAGATATGCAAATGATACTGTGAAGTTATTAGAAGTTGTGAGAAGTATCTAGAAGTTATTACTAGGCATCGAGAAGTGATATTTCACATCGGGTCACATTCACGGGGCGTTGGGGGGCTAATTTCGTCTGTAAACTGACTGCAACAACAGAAAATGCATGTCTCGTGGGCGCGTGAGATGTTGCACGTGATACGGTGAAGTTATTAGAAGTTGTGAGAAGTATTTAGAGGTCATACCTAGGCAATGAGAAGCGAAATTTCACATCGGGTCACATTCACGGGGTGCTGGGGAGCTAATTTCGTCTGTAAAAAGGGCTGCAAAGCAGAAATTGCATATATTGCGGGTGCGTGAGATGTAGCACGTGATACGGAGAACTTATTCGAAGTATGTACAAGTCATAACAATATACACCGCAACATGGCCGTATCTACAATATATACAATATATACATCTACATAACACTAGAATCTCACAGAAGTGCCAACAACCGCTGATGCTCCCTCAGGGGTAGCATGTGCACATCCCCCCTCTTAACTAGGCGAACATCACATGCTAGTACGGCTTCACACGGAATCAAGCACTTCTTGCTAGTATCTAAGGTGTATGTATCTCGCACGTTTGGATCCGCCCACTCAAAGTATCTCCCCGAAATCACCGAGTCTCCAGGAGCAAATGTCTGTCTATAGTCATCACGGCGGATCCTCCCGCCGACCTCCGTGACACCCGACAGCGCCTTCACCAAGTAGTAGGCATGTGATGCGTCCGTAGGATCCTTCTTCACCGCCATGATGCTACCACGCCGCACGGCTACACTCACACCCGCCGCATACTCCTCCACCATGCCGCGAATCCTCACGGCGGCCGCGCCCGTAGCCGGCCGCAACTCCACATCTCTCCACGCATCCCCGTGGGACGTCTCCAAGCATCCCTCCGAGTCCGGAATGGAGCGCACACACTCCGCATAACAATTCACACAATAGCATGTACGCTCACGTACCATCAACTTCCCCTCGCCCTCCCCCCCCCTTACAGAATGCAAGCGCTGCGTCCCATCCACCGCCTGGTATGCTGCACCAGCATTGTGATCCACCGCATGCAATCCTCCCGCCTCCTCGTGCAGTGCGTCCTCTGGTACCAAGTAAAAAACCGTTGATTGAAGCTCGCTCTTGCCTTGGCGTAACTGCTATCCGCACGTCGGCTCAATCTCTCGCAACAGAACGCATGCAGGTCTGCAGCGCAATTGATGCGGGCATACCACTTGTCACCCTCTGATATGACCGCCACCGCCGCTGCGTGCTTGACATGCGCCCCCGCCCCATCCTGCTCCCCCTTGGCATGCGCCGTCTCAAAGAAGTTCCGTTGGCAAGGTACACCTAATGACCACTCGTATTTGCTATTCGCCACATCCGCAAACCCTGCCGCGCACTTATTTTGTCCCGCACAACCATCTGCCCACTCGTGGATAAACAAGGGCTTTGCGATCCCCCTCCCGATGAAGTAGTCTCTGATGATCAACTCCCGCATGTGCTGAATGAAGCGGTGATCGTGCTTCCGGTCATCGCTCAACAAGTACACGTAATCCTTCACCAGCACTGGGTTCTCCGCGGTTGATTCCACCCCATCCACGGCCATACACGCATGTCTCCACACCACGCAGACTAATATGGTCGCCTGCTTCACCGCCCAATGCAGACTTTGCACTTCTCGAGGAATGTTCAATGAATGATTCTCCGAGAAGTCAAACAAGAACACCGCATGTCCCAGTGGCAAATCCCTGACGCACGTCTGAAACTGCCGCTGCTGGTGTAATGCCATGAAAGTGTGATATGCATATGGCCGCAGAAACGCGCAATCCCCGCAGCCTTCCAACTTCTTCCACGCCCATGCCTCCGGTTGCCCTGCGGTCACTAAGAAGTTCCCCTTGCACTGACAGTTTGGCGAAGCCCCCGGCTCGTGCCCCAGCAACAGCGCCTGCAACTTGGCGATCAAGGCGGCCAGCTTCGTCTTCTTCTGCACAAACTGCAGTCGCCGAATCTCCTTACCATCCTCGTCCATCTGTCCTGTGCCGCAAGTCTCGTAACAAGACCACGGCACTTGCGCCTCATGCTGCACCTCACTGTCACACACTTTGAAGTTGGCCAAGCCGCCACACTTCTCGCACCTCCCTCTCAAGCACTCCATGGCATGCTTATCCCCCCCCCGCGGACACAACAAGCTCTCGGCGAAAGTTGATGTCGACCTCCCCGCCTTTGCAATAGTGCAAACCATTCCCGTGTTCCCCACCGCCTTTCGCCTATGCTCAGGTGTCGCTCCTTCGAACCCGTGGGCAACATGTCGCCGAAGTGCACGCACATGGTGAATGCACCGCCTCTCGGGCCTTGTCAAAGCCCTCAAGGACCATTCTCATGTCTTCGTGGTACCTACAGCAACAAGATATGTTGTCCTTCCTTCGCAGCCGCACAACATTGTGCGGCTTGCACACCCCTTGCTTCTCAAAGGAACGTTGCCCAATCTTGAGAGCGGGGTACTTGGCTTGAAACCTCCTATATATTACTAGTTGAGAGGCTTCCAACCAATGGTTGCTCACGAACTCCCTCGGTGTTCTCAAAGCACCAGTGTTGGGGTCACGTGCCAACACGACGTCCTTTTTGCAAGGACTAACTCGAGTGTTGTCCGGGTGCAACCAAAAAGCTCTAATAAGAGCACAAGTCGCCATTGTCAAGCATCGGGTAGACAATCTCCGTTCCGCAAGCATCACGCCCTCCCAAAGGCCACGACGCCCTCTCTCCGCAGTTCCCATGTGTGCCCCCTCCCTCAAGTTTGAATTTCCGACCACCCCAAGCGTTCCAACGCGTTGATGCACACCAAGCATCGTGCAAGCCGTACGCACCAAGTTATCCTCGGCCAAGTTGCTCCCAAATGCCGCGCAGCCGCTATCCCCCTCGTTAGACTAACGTTCGCACGTGTGTTTCGTCGTGCTAAGCGTGATAACGCGTCCCTCAAATTCGCCACAACACAATTCTTCACTGTCTCCTCGCGCCGGTCACCTAACGACACCAATGCCGCATTGCACTCCTTGTGCACCTTCGAACTCAAGCCCGCCGGAAGGGACTCGATATACGCCCTCACCGCACCCGCAATGCGGTGAGGGCTTCTCCCAAATGCCGTTCGCATCTTCTCGACCCACCACCCCTTATTCCCGCGCGTCAACTCCTCAAAACCGTCACTTACTTGCGGCAATTGACCTCTAGGACGTTCGTAAGTTTCCTCATGCCCACCTTCCAACTCGTCTGACATTTCCACATCGTCCCAAACCTCCTCTGAGTGAGCGTGATTAACATCACCTTGTCCTTTTGCTGATGTCCAGGCCTCGCACAACAAATCTATCTTCCCCACCAACGTCTCAAGCGTATCCATATCATCATCTTTCAGGGGCCACACTCCAAGAGGTATAATGCGAGCGGAATCTCCAACCTCTACGAGAAGGGGTAACAAGTCTATAAGAACGGGAGGAATATCCCAATTCGGTCCCGGATTGTAGGCAGCGTCGGAGCCACACAACGCCAAAAAAACGCTCACTGCAAGCAGCGTAATGTGGAGAGTCGTACATAACACCCCAAATAGCCACGATCGTTGATCCCGCACGAGCGTGACGTTCAATAACCCTTCCCCGATATGCGTCCCTGTCACCAAACAATCTAGTAAGACACACGTAAACCCTTCCTTAACGCGAAGTCTCACAGCAGCACAATCACATGTCTTTTGTACACACGTTTCGGGGTGTAGTTATTCATACCGTTAACCCCTAATCTGCGAAAGGAATTTTGGGTTTTTGAAAAGTTAGGTTTATCTACGATAACTTTTGCATAACGGTCCTAACTCAACTTTTGAAAACAGTGTCGGAAAGGTCTTCGCAAGGCAAATCGCATACGCAGGTTTGAAATGCACGACAATTGATACCGGCGACGTGATTATCAACCGAACAATGTTGATGTATGTGCACATTGTTAACAACCTAAGCCCTAATATTGACCCTAGACTTCCGGATGTAATTTTACCAAGTATCCAACATGTGGTTAGGGCTATTTAGAGTATTAGGGGGTTGTAACACTACTGCACATGTGCCCTAGATGTAACCCAGTAGGGCCAAGTTAAAATGGAGCGCGTCTCGAAGAATATCAAGAGCATCAAGACAGCTTGGTTGCTCATAAGTGCACGATTGCATGCGGCTTGCTGAGAGCTTTTCAGAACTGTCTTCAAAAGTGAATTTGAGTTACATGTCGCAGAGAAACTCAGATTTGAGTGTTTGATGAGATAGCTCATCACGTCGCAGATTAGGGGTTAAAGCTTGTGGGATTGGGGCGCCGCTTCGTGCTGCCACCCATATTCGCGCCCTCCTACACCGTTTTCTCCGATTCCAAGACATATCGCGTATGCATATCCATAGTAATATATACAAGTTTGTCTTTCTCTGCAAGCATTTTCACATACTTACTTCCACGAAATGCTTGGGCGGTTTTGTCCTCGATTCATACTGAGCTGACGTGACACGTGCATGAACATTTCTCGTATGTCGGATCCGATCCCAGATCCATCGACGTACGAGAAATGCTTGGGCGGTTTTGTCCTCGATTTATAATGAGCTGACGTCACACGCGCATGCACATTTCTCGTATGTCGGATCCGATCCCAGATCCATCGACGTACGAGAAATGCTTGGGCGGTTTTGTCCTCGATTTATAATGAGCTGACGTCACACGCGCATGCACATTTCTCGTATGTCGGATCCGATCCCAGATCCATCGACGTACGAGAAATGCTTGGGCGGTTTTGTCCTCGATTTATACTGAGCTGACGTCAAACGTGCATGAACTTTTCTCGTATGTCGGATCCGATCCCAGATCCATCGACGTACGAGAAATGCTTGGGCGGTTTTGTCCTCGATTTATACTGAGCTGACGTCAAACGTGCATGAACTTTTCTCGTATGTCGGATCCGATCCCGGATCCATCGACGTACGAGAAATGCTTGGGCGGTTTTGTCCTCGATTTATACTGAGCTGACGTCACACATGCATGCACAGTTACTGCGTCTCAGCGCCCTAGTTGGTGCGAGCGAGCGGAAGCCATTCTTGAAGAACACTTCTTAGGGTTAGCACTTCGGAAACAGCAATGACCGCAAGAAACCGAGGCGGAAACAACGCGCGTGCAAGGAAAATGCCCCGAAACGCCCCTGAATACCACCGCTGCCATGTCGTTGGATGCGACAGTAAACTAATTCCAGCGCAGACTTGTAGGGTTTGCAATAGGAGCTTTCACTTTAGCTGTGCGAATAAAAAGTATCCGGCGGTGCAGTGTGGTGAATGCAAAGAGGTACTGCCAGAAGATAGGTGCTGCTATTGTCAAAAGGGGGCTTTCGTTACGCGATGCAAGGTGTGCGGGATTCGCTACCACCCTAAGTGTCAAGAGGCAAGAGGCCTAAAGAGAGATTTGTTCAACTGCGGTCGCGAGGAATGCGTGGAGGAGCCTGGCGGAGGAAGATCGGAGCCCCCTGTCGTGAACATGCACGACATGGAGGCGACGAAACGACTGGGGGAGCTGCCAGGTCCGAAGACCGCCGTGAGGAAAGCATTTTTAGATTGGAATGCTTTCGATCATGCCCTGACAATAGCATACGATAGATGCTATACAGGGCATGAAGATGGTGAGCACCTTTTCGAATCACATGTTGGTAGAACCTATAGTCATGCGTATGGATAATGCCCGAAACCCTGCTTGTGTAAACGCGCATGGTTTTGGTGTGGTATGAATTAGGTGGAAACATGCCTCCTCCGCCCTCACCCCCACCGCCAGCAGCTGAAGACTGCTGCTTCATCTGCGAGAAGGACGATGGACGTGGAGTACACAAGTGCTCGCACTGCGGTGCGAGCTACCACAACGTCTGCCTTCTAGGCAAAGGCATCGAGGAGGTGAGCAATTGTGGTAGACCGGAGTGCATGGCGAAGCGCACGGTCTACCCAACCTCGCAAGCGGAGAAGGACGCTGCGAAGCTCTCAAAAGTAGGCGCCCTGCTTCTGGAAGGCGCGCTCAAGCAATGGCCACCGCCCCTTGAAGCGGCCACACCCCCCGAGGTTGGTGAGGGGGATGTGGAAGCGCCGTCGGGAGCGGAGCAACCCGCGGACGCTCCCGCCCCCGCGAGCACGGAGGTTCTCGCGGCGGGAGAGCCCGCACCGGCGGAGGTGGTGTTGGCTCCGCCCCCAATCACGGGGAGCCCCGCGGCGGGAGAGCCCGCACCTGCGGAGGTGGTCGTGGAGGATGCCGCAATCGCAAAGGGTCCCGCGGAGGGAGAGCCCGCACCGGCGGAGGTGGTAGTCGCTCCGCCCCCAATCACGGGGAGCCCCGCGGCGGGAGAGCCCGCACCTGCGGAGGTGGTTAAGGATGTCGGGTAATTGTTTTGGTAATTTACCGGTACGGTAATTACCGGTAAATTACCCGGTATTACCGACCCCCGAATCGTCTTACCTGCCCCATACTTAAGCTCATACCGGTAATTTACCACGGTAATCGAGTATTACCCTGGTAAATTACCGGTACCCCCCAAAGTTACCGTCGATCTTACCGCACGATTCAAATTTATCGGTCATCGGCGGCGGACATCTCATCTTGCTCACTTCACATCTGCGTGTCCGGAAGGAAATACGTAGCAGACAAGCTTTGTCTACCCGACACGCAGCTGCGAGGATTCAGGCGAGGGTAAAGCTAGAGGTCGATGGCTACTGAGAGTAACATCGCTCTCTCTTCGAATGAGACATGCTTCGACTGGAAGGACGCCACAGGCACTGTTCACCGTGTGCCAAAGGACGTCTTGGATGCTCTGAAAACGCCTTACCGCGGACAGTCAAATTTCGGAACGCAACACAAGTTCCTGTTGAGTTTGTTTACTGACGTCCCTGAATACCACCAGACGTTACACCCCACGAAAAATTGTGCGCAAAATGTCCGAACTACGCTCGTTTGCAAGTATGATGAGACTGTCAAAACGAACGTCGCGTATCAGAAGATTAACTCTGGGAAACTTCTCAATAAGATCATGTCTTGTAGCAACGTGCCTGGTGAGGACAAAGTTCGCCTCACTGAGAAGTGTACTGCTGCTGAAGGAAAGAGATGGCGTGCGGGATATGACAAAAAGCGCAAACAGATGGGAGCCACATATTTTGTAGGTCTCGCTGCTGCACAGCAAGAAGTTGTTGAAGAAATTGATCCCACTGCCTCTAAACGTCGAGAGCGCCAGGCGATCCTGAAAGAGTATGGTATCCATATATCTTGATGATGAATATATTGACTTGGAATCCTGGAAAGTGCAGTCAGTTGGATCCTGGGCGTTCATGCGCAAGACTGGGTAGAAGTTTTTACTACGTATGATGGAACATTCCATATGTGGATAACTATTCAATTTTGTTATTTACAATTTGCTTCTGTGTAAATTATATTTGAAATCTAAACCTCTCTGATTCACTTTCGTTGAACCTTTGACCTTGCCCTAATAGGAACCGGTATTGTGAGACATTCATTATGCATGTGCATTTCTTTCACACATTCAAGGTTGTCAATTATATGAAAATTATACTCATCGGTTTATTCTGATCTGATTCCTCTGATTCGTTTGAGCGTGGGTAATGCGGGAACACTTGGGCGTAGGATGTTTGGGGGTCATTGCGACCTTGCACACACCTTCGTTGCTATCATGTGTTATTTGTGTAAGTCATGGAGGTGTGGGAAGGATAGATATAACAACTCATAGTGATGACCATATAATATTATCGCGGACTAGGGTAGAGACTCTGTCTGCGGTTCTGCAAAAAATGTAATAATGCTCTACCGTATGCATGTTTGTGATAGCATACGCAACCTCATGTGCCCACACAATTTAAATGGTCGATACAAACCCACATGGTCTGAAAAAAATGAAATCGGAGCCCTGGGGCGAAAGTTGAGTCATTCATCGCAGGCGGTAATACTTTGGTAATACTCGCCAAAGTATTACCGGTAAATTACCCGGTATTACCAGGCCCCATTTTCAAATTACCGGTAATTCGACATCCTTAGAGGTGGTGGTGGAGGATGCCGCAATCACAAAGGGTCCCGCGGAGGGAGAGCCCGCACCGGCGGAGGTGGTAGTCGCTCCGCCCCCAATCACGGGGAGCCCCGCGGCGGGAGAGCCCGCACCGGCGGAGGTGGTCGTGGAGGCGCCCGCTGCCGCGGATTGGCCGGGGTGGGCGAAGGCCACGTTGGAGCAACGTGCTGCTTTTTATCCCCGTTGGGTGCATCACCGTGATCTGCCGCGGTTAGCACCGGTGGTGTACGTGGCGGGGGATGGGGTGCATGGGAAGGAGGGGTACACGGAAAAGTCCAAGGGGCGTTTCGAGAGGGGATCCGTCGTGTATCACCAAGGGCACAAGGGCGCGTATATTGCGGGGACGATCTTGCACGTGAAAGACCGTGGGTGGTTCACCATATGCGGTGGGCCAATCCACGGCAGATACGCCACCCCGCACCTTACGCACATCTTCAGGATGAACCGGCTCAACCAGGGGAGCACGGATAAGGCCCGTGCTGCCGCCCACTTCAAGACTGAAGAGGGGTCGGACATTGTGTACGAGTGCGCGAGAATCTTCTTCCCGAAGCTCATCAACCTGCACAAGCACTACGGCTTGGAGAACGGTACGGCATTCTCTTTGTTTGTGTGAATCGGTACTCTTGCGGGGGGTGCTGAGCATGCTTGCGGTGAAATTGCTTTTGTCTAAGTGGTAGCCCCCAATTTCCTTTTGACAAGCTCGGCGTCCGATTGTGGGCTCTTCACAGGTGTCTCTTTGCCTCCGATCGTGAGGCAATTGACGGCAAAGGATCTTCAGGGTGACATCTTCTCCTCGCCGAAGTACACGCAAGATGACTACGTCTTCGTGGACATGCTTGCTCGGTGGGGAGGGGGTGCGAATGCAGAGCCGCAGGGTGGTGCGTCGGCGATTGCCGTCCCGGCGGAGGACGAGGGCGAGGACGTGGATACCGCCGGCACCCCACCGAGGAAGAAGTTGAGGAGCCAACTCGCGGGAGCCAACTCGCGGGAGCCAACTCCCAGGGAAACCCGCCGAAGAGGTTGAGCCTCCCGCGGATACGGCAGCAGCCGGCGGGTAAGGTTGGTAGGGGCTTGAGCTCGGGTGGCGGTGGCCCGCAAACTTCAGCAAAGGGTCAAAAAAGGAGGAGATCCTCTGCTGGCAGCGGAAGCATGGGGCGTGCGTCAACGAGGGGCGCGGCGCCGGCGTCGTCAGCCCGCACGGTGGCCCCCCCTCAACCGCTTGTCGCTCTGTCGGAGGTTACCGAGGCGGCCCCATCGGTGAGGGGAATCACGGTGGAGGAGCTAACGGCGGTGTTAGCGAGGCAGGAGGAGGCGAGCCAGAAGATGCTGAAGCAGCAGGAGGCGCACTTCACCCAGCAGCTGAAGCTGGCTGAGGAACGCCAGCAGCGGGCCTTGGAGCGCCAAGTGGCGGACTTCATGGCAAGCCCAGGGGAAGATGCGCCCAGCGCGCCGACAGCGGAGGCACCACCTACCCTCCCCCCCAGCAGCAAAGCCCTCAGCAGCAACCTCAGGCGGAGCCTCAGGCGGTGCCGATGCTCCAAGTAGGACAGGATGCGTCCCAGCCTCCGTTGTTGCCGCAAGCCTTCCAACCGCTGCAACCCCAGCCCTTCTTGCTCCAGCAACCCCAGACGCAGCAGTTGCAGCAGTTGCAGCAGTTGCAGCAGCTCCAGCAGCTCCAGCAGCTGCAGCAGCTCCAGCAGCTCCAGCAGCCCCAGCAGTTGCAACAGCTCCAGCAGCTCCAGCAGCCCCAGCAGTTGCAACAGCTCCAGCAGCTCCAGCAGCCCCAGCAGCTGCAACAGCTCCAGCAGCTCCAGCAGCTCCAGCAGTTGCAGCAGCTCCAGCAGCTCCAGCAGACCCAGCAGCTGCAACCCCTTCTCCTGCAAGCTCCCCAGACTTTGCAAATGCAGCAGTCCCAGCCCATGCTCCTTCAGCAACCACAGGCCCGACAGCTGCAGCAACTTCAGCAGCTCCAGCAGCTCCAACAGCTCCAGCAGCCGCAGCCCACGCCATTGAATGCCACCTCTGACTTCGGTAGGGCCTCGGGCGTCTCGATAGAGGAGTTGCAGTTTAGCATGCCACGATAGATAGGCGGTGAACTCCTAGGAATGTAGGCGATGCCCCCGTAGGGCATGCGCTTGTAGCTCTAGCACCCGCCACCCGGCAACTGCTAGTGCCCCAACTCCTGCAACTGCAATAATATGCGTATCATTAGGGCAAAGTAAAAGTATTCATGTGATGATGCATTGTGATAACTTCTGATAACTTGCAATGACTTCTAACATTGTGATTTCTAATATTGTATATCACACGCGCCCGCGAGACATGCAATTTCTGATTTGCAACCATTTTACAGACGAAATTAGCTCCCCAGCACCCCGTGAATATGTCCCGATGTGAAATTTCGCTTCTCATTGCCTGCGGATGATCTCTAAATACTTCTCACAACGTGTAATAACTTCCCCGTATCATTTGCATATCTCACGCGCCCGCAAGATATGCAATTTCTGCTTTGCAGCCATTTTACAGACGAAATTGGCTCCCCAGCACCCCGTGAATATGTCCCGATGTGAAATTTCGCTTCTCATTGCCTGCGGATGACCTCTAAATACTTCTCACAACGTGTAATAACTTCCCCGTATCATTTGCATATCTCACGCGCCCGCAAGATATGCAATTTCTGCTTTGCAGCCATTTTACAGATGAAATTAGCTCCCCAGCACCCCGTGAATATGTCCCGATGTGAAATTTTGCTTCTCATTGCCTACGGATGACCTCTAAATACTTCTCACAACGTCTAATAACTTCCCCGTATCATTTGCATATCTCACGCGCCCGCAAGATATGCAATGTATGTACGGCAGCCCGTCCGCGACCTGTAAGCAGCCCTGTGGCCACTACAATTATCAAAATATAAAATATTGCCTCTAGATGATTTCTTTTAACCACTAAGTACTTCTTGAAACTTCTTGCGACTTCTAAATGTCATTTTCATCGATTATGCAATCCGGGCCCACCTAGCCGTGCTACATGCCATCTTCATTTGACCACAATATCTGCTCAACGCCTACCATCTGCAGATCTTGCTCTAGTTGGAGCACAACTTGTGCTTTTAGAATAGCATTTATCCTAGGATATGCACCCCCACCGGGCCGCATACTGGGAGACCCCATTAGGGGCTCCACTAGTAGACGGCCTCACTTGGCATCGGACAAACTTGCTTGCCTGGTGCCAAAAAACAGTGGGGGAATCTTTAACCGCTTGTCGCCCGTGCCGTCTGAACTGCAGCCTCCCATTATGAGGCAGGGCTGCAGGGAGGGTTTTAACTTTTGCAAGCGATAACTGCCTGGGACATCTGTAGATAGGTAGAAATAAAGGGGCAGGCTTGACAGCTGTGCACCTCCTAACATCACGTCTCCGGTAGGAGTATGTTACATTTTTTCTTTTGAATAAAGAGTTGTGATAACTTAATAACCTAAACCTAAACCCGGAACGGTCACACGGACTACTGTACTCGTACTCGTACCCTAGTCACGATGTCAGTCTGGACTCTCTGACTCAGGGGCCTGCCTGTCAGGGCTGCGTGGCCAGAAATCAGTATAAGGACTCCGCCTCCGACGATGGCTCAGACGGTTGGGCTTCCTCTTCTGAGGTTCCTACAGTCCGCTCTATCCGTCCTGTAGGTCCGGCACCCCTTCCGAGTAGGGCCCTGAGCTTGACGTCCTTTGCCTTGCCTCTGCTCATGTTCCGTGCATGTGCTTCAGCAGCTCAGGGGTCGGTGGTGCTGGGTTCACCGACCGACTTGCATGCCTCGGCTGACCACGCGTGGCCACCCGCCGATGGGCACTGCCCTCCGCCTGGCTGGACCGCCGTCTGGTTTCCTGTTGGTTTCCTGGATTGCAGCATTCTGGCTTCTGGACTTCTACGTTTACAATTTCCGGGTTTCCGAATTTGGTCTACGCATCTGGCTTCAGGACTCTGGTTCTGGCTTCTGGCTTCTGGACTCTGATTCTGGACTCTGGCTTCTGGACTCTGGTTCTGGCTCGACATCTTTGACACATGCAACTTCTTCAACACCAGTGAACTCTGCAGTGTTGTGGGCCACTCCCAAAGTGGCTAGTTCGGTTAGTGCCGTGCTGTAGGAATTAGCAACTTGCAATCTCCTAGCAGCTTCCTAGAACGGGACAGCCCTGGCAGAAGGCACAGGCCTCTCTGTAGAGTTTCCGGCCCCGAGCTGTTTGTTGTTTTGGACTCCCTAGTCTACCTGTTACTTCACTGTGTACAGTTACAGGGTGGTGTGCTGGATTCTGTGTGTCACCCGTTATAGGGGGTCACCAGTCTTTAAAGGACTGTACCAGTGCTCGTACAGTACTCGGTGACAGATCCCTAGGTCGAGACTTCTTATTTGATTGGTTTATCCGTTTTGATTTATCACACTTGTATGCGACACTACCCGGAACAGTCTATATACAGCACGAAACTGTATATCTAACAGAAATCGGACAATTTCCAGAATTTCTCAACATAAATTAAGGGTAAATATGGATAGATTCAGTCATTTTAGATAAAAGTTAAAGAAAAAATTGAGCAATATTAGCACGATACTGAGCAATTTTTAAATTTCTCAATTTTGCTCTAACTGATTTTTATTCTTTTAAATGCCTTTTTGAGTGAAAAAACTAGTGCTGAATTTCACTCAATTTCATTTTGAGAAATTTGCTAAGAATTCGAGCGATTTTCAAAAATTCAGTCGTTTTTTCCCTTCAATATTTCAGGGGCGGACGCCTCCATATACCACACACTAAAAAGCATGTCGCACGGGATTGAGCCATGACATATCATGCTGGAAGTGACACGGTGACCACCAAAACTGTCACCGGTCACCTCCTATAGTAGTCTGGGTGACGGTCACCCGTAGGCCGAAACCTAAACCTCGATCAGTATTTACCGGGGTATCCCGCCGTTTATTTTAGAGTTCGAGTGACCGTTCTGATCCGAATCCTGCTTTAAAGTTCTCGTTTGAGTATATATATCACTGGCTCAGTGGTATATCCAACATATCATGCAACGGGACACACCATACGACCTCGATGTATACACGCGCACGAGGACAGAAATGTAGTCTGCGACTGATGACGGACCATGCGCAGTTATTCTAACATGCGGAGGAGGCAGTGGTATATCGTATTGGCCGTCTAACGCTCTTGGTTCAGTAATGGCCGCGCCGATAATTTAGGGATTACATTAATGCCACACCCGAGGTATTCTAGGCGAAACCTAGGTATGTTATCAAATCCATATCGATAAGTACCGATGCCTAATATATTTGTGTCGATAGTTTGGTAATTCTTCGATAAATGTCGTCATCGATGCATTTTGTTAACGCATCGATAACTGTCGATATTTCATCGACGATTGTCGAATTTCATAAATAATGATTGATATTTCATCGATGTCGATCAATGTCGCGGAAGCCGGTGCCAACATCGAGCTCGCCTGATTAGCACCTACTGATCGCATATGAGCATAGA
>LGRX02025776.1:0-64110 GCA_001247695.2 Cymbomonas tetramitiformis | reverse complement strand
TGAGCACAGCCCCTTGCCTCAGAATAACTCCGGTGTTCAACGAAAAAGTCGGGAACGATGTTCAAAAATTCGCGCCTGCGGCGCATAATAATATAACATGTGAGGCGATAGCGCGGGGCACTCCCACCCCCACCATCCTTGCGTGACTAGTCCGCGCCCGTGATGGCGGTATCGTGGGACACTCCCGCCCGCCCCACGCGCGCGATGGTGGTATCGTGGGACACTCCCGCCCGCCCCATGCGCGCGATGGTGGTCTCGTGGGGCACTCCTGCCCGCCCCGCGAGCGTGATGGTGGTATCACAGGGCACGTATCGTGGGGCACTCCCACCCGACCCGCGCGCGTTATGGTGGTATCGTGGGGCACTCCCGCTCGCCCCGCGCGCGTTATGGTGGTACCGTGGGGCACTCCCGCCCGCCCCGCAGTGTGCGCGAGTGCAAGTTCTAGGGAAGGGATGCTAACCCCCAAGGGCAAAATTGAAGTTCTAGGGGGAGGGTATTTCCAGAACCCCTGCTCCCCCCCCCCTGCTATCAATCCTCGGAAGGTCATATAACTAATCAGCGGAAAAAACCACTTGATGATCTGATCTGCTCAAATTATATCAGATATCCGCCTGATTCGTCTGATCGCCATATGACTACATCCACGACTCAGATATGATGATTATAGTGGTGAGCTGATAATGGGCGTCTCGGGGCATTTTCATGGTACCCACGAGTTCCAGTCGATAGTGCATGTTAAAAATAAGTCCCTTCGCGGGTTGGTTTCCCTACATTTTCCGCCATCCGTTGGATGACTGGGGCCCAAAATAAACAAAAAAATGCCGGTTTTCATGATATTTCCATTTTTTGTGATTTTTGATTTGACGAAAATGTAAGTTCTCAGGTCATATTGGGCTTCTGCATGTTACTTTGTAGTTTCCAAGACCTAATGTGATATGATAGCCGGTGTCCCACCCAAAAACTGCGCGATATGCAATAGTTGAAAATTGGCCGTTATCACTCTCATCATATCTGAGTCGTGGATGTAGTCATATGATCCGATCGGATTGACGGCTATTTCGACAGAGCGCATAGCTAGATGGTTCCAAGTAATGATGATTGGCGTGGCTTGCGTTCGTTAGCAGTGAAGTCTAGGAATCACCCAGCCGGAGATGCAGGAGCGGCGCTTGAATATTTTCAGTTTAGCCTCAAACTCAACACTTTGAATGCTTCGCGTGAATAGTATAGTGATTACTTACTAGCCATATTTGAAAAACATAGTAAAACATGCAAGGCGGCATGATTACATCCGCCGCTTTTCTTGAGCATTTGTTCATTTGAAGCCTTATTCCGCACGTCCACCACCATTTTTATGGGGTTTCCCAAAAAGGGTATTCTGAGAACTTACACCATCATTACATGTGTTAACTGACTTCACTACCTAAGCATTTCAAACCTGCTTTGAACAGTTTCTGGACGACTGTATGACGGGGATGTTGCAATGAGCCGACACCACATCCGACTGCGTGCCGAAGTGAAGAGATTTTAATTACTTCGGTTCGCTTGCAATAAAGGCGCTTCTGCAGCAGGCCTCGGTATCAACTATACTATCAACTATTACTCGGTCACATCTATACTTAAAATCATCGGTGAGCCACCCTACCTGAACCAAAGAAGTGATCACCTGCACTGTGTTGAAATACTGTTCTGGTGGGCACACATCGAGTACAGCATTGAGTGACAAGCAAGAATTCCCAGATTTGCAGAATATATGTACCTTACTATTAATATATCTCTTTTCATTCTACATTTATAAGGTATTCGTATCTGTAAAGATTGAATCTGACTAATATCATGTTTTAATATCGTCCACTTTGCACAGAATGCGCCTGCTTCGATGGAGTGTGCACAAGGTGTATCCAGTACAAAGTCTATTTTCCGTGGTCAGAATCTAAAATCCATAAGTATAATCCTCCAAAGCTTCATCATATTGCCATTACCTAGCAGTACCTAGGGGCTTCGAGTCAAGGTGAGCACCGTGCACTACTCTTTGTCTCGGTAGAAAAGATAAAGGGTCATAATAGTTTCCACATTCTGAAACCCCTATTTTTCAGTACTTGTTTGGCCCTTGCCAGTCCAAGGGGCAGAAGTGGGTGAAGACATTGACGAATTCAGACCCATTGTAGCGAGCTGGGCGACCGTGCCGAATTCTTCCACCTTCGTAGAGGAGCATCTCGCCCGCCCTTAAGAAGACTTCAAACGGATCTCCAGCGGGGGTCAGCACCTGCTCCCCATGAGCGTCTCCCACACAGACCCAAATTAGCCACCAACCAGCTCCTGATTGACTTCAAGGCTTAAGAATTTGCAACATATTTCAAAACAGCTTTTATGGCCTTCAGCTTCCGCCGCCCTGTAATCCACTTGGCCAGAAAATGCATCACTCCACTTTCCGCCATGATTCCCCTTTGTCAGAAATCAGCAGCAGGATAACTGTCCCGTCATGGCATAAAGGAAGTGACAAGTACACCTGCTGATCGCAGCCGTGCACATACCTCAAGGGGCCAGCCTTCATCTGACTTTTGGTCGATCTGCAGGATAGCACTGGCAAGATGGGTTTCAGCACGATCCACGTGTGTGAGCAACATGCTGTCTCTCCTGTAAATCCTCAAGCCGTATGTAGCAGTGTGCACCAACCTGCACGGGCAAGCCGCTCACGCGAGCACCACTGTGATATGCCTGTAGTGTCGCGGGGACCCGCCACGTGGCACTGAGAGAGGGCGGCTGCCGTAAGAGAGCGTTTGCGGCTTTCAGGTGTTTGAGGTTTTAGTGCCGCAGGAAGATAAAGGGTGCAGAACACAAGCAGGTGCGCTTATACACCCACCTACGATTGGTCCACCACTGTAGGATGGGCCGCATCTTCTTCACGATCTCGAAACGCGTCGGTGTGAAGAAGTCTAGGTCTACCTTGTCCATCGGAACCACCTCTTGATTCGTGTATCCACCACCGATCGACTCGTGGCGCACGAGGGATCTACCCTGCTCCACGCAGGCATAACCTGGTCACACTCGAGCTCACGCAGGGATGCAAATGGCTCACTTCGAAGTGAGAGGAGCTAAACAAAGGTCTTTCGGACAGGAAAAGTCACAATCGTGAGCAACTCCCCAAAGGAGAGAGTGGCTCGCACCTTCTCCTTATCCCAGAAATTCTTGAGGAATTCCGCTAAGCCGTCCGGCATATCCATCTTCAGCCAACCTGGGCGCACCGGCCGGCCAGTTCCCGGCGTCATAAGCGACCCGCTGGCGTCAGAAGCGCGGAAGATACGGCCATGGAAAGAACGGGAGCCTCGTTCTGTCCTTGCAACGTCAAAGCGGCAAGCGGTAAACCGATGACGCAATCTAGAGGCAAACATACTCGCGAAGACAGGAAGGTGAGTTACGGGGCGAGTGGGTGCAGCAGTGGTAAAGCGCTAGCACGTCATAGACGCTGGCGCAGATACAGAAGTTAATCGACGAGACCAATACCAGGTCCTTTGCTAATTTTCGGCATCTTCGGAATGTGGGCAACATATGTGTCATCGGCGGTCTTGTATAATACGTTGCCTGGCATCTTGTCGCTAGGCTGAAAACCCCACCGATCCCTCCGGGGCCGTTGAAAAGAGGTCGGCCGGATACAACTCCAAAGAGTCGAGTCTTCCGGAGGTTCACACTTCCTGTTCTCAGGATGAATTAGTTTCTTGATTCCTGCTACCTGCTCGTCTGTAACAAGCTTCGAGTCTTTACCTGCATCCGCAAAGTACGCGAGCCATTATCCTCGAGAAAATGATGAAGCATCCGCTCGGGATTTATGGAATTCGCAAGGACTGAGGTCGGGTGCCTTTTAGCGATGCTCCGTGAGTGGAACAGAACAGCACAAACAGCGAGCGCTTCGCAGCCGGTCAACCTGTAACTGCCTTGAATTCGAAACAGAGGCGCAGGTTCGGGCAAACCACATGGTCCTTGCAGCAGCAGGGAAGTGCATTCATGCTTGGGCGGGCAGCTAAGATAGGAGGTGCACGAACCCTCTGCGCACGGCGCCAAGTAGACCGTCATTTTGGCTTTGTTAACCGTGACGACGTGCACCAAAGCCCCGGTCGAGCCCGTGCGCACACGGAAAGCGTGTCCAATATGACTATTATGAATACTTTCTCCATTCGGTTCGACTGCGTTCCTAAACGACTCGATACCATTGTCAGTCATCCAGTAGATATTTACATCCTCGGCTAAGTCGTTTTTGAACGTCACTTCCGCGGGATTGGGTTGGCCTGCTTTCGAACGAAGGTTGATGATTTCATCTGGGCACGCGGGCAACGATGCTTTTTCGCTCTCGCCGCAAGGAGTTATCTGTAGGGGAAAAAAAGGAAATAAGAAACTGTTGACCTTTACAGAAACTGCACGTCGACTTACTTTCCACCTTTTCAGGATTTAAGTTGAAGCCCTTAAACAAGTTACACACACTGTGTGCATTACAGTGACGCAACGAGAAGGTTGTGACGAGGTCCGCATATCACTCGAAACTTGCATAAGACCACTTTGCATCGTAAACTTGTGCTAACACGGCCATTTGTTAGCATATCAACGATCGCGATGAACTGTGTGGAGTATTACACACCGCCGCCACCCTGTACCCAACAATTTTCCCTCGATATAGTACAAGGATATCGTAGCACAGTCAAAGCGGAGCATTCTGCTCCTAGCAAGAGGCATACCGTAGCCCGGAATGCACCACGGTCAGGCTTGGTGACTACGACTTCTTGAATCAGCATTCCTCCCTCGTCGCGGGCTCGGAAAATATGGCCTACGTGTGAGTGATGCTCCTCGGATGTACCAGCTGCTATCATAGCTGCAAGCATCTCTACACCAGTGTTTGGTCTCACCCAGAAAAGCGACACGTCATCTGCAAGCGAGTTATGGAAAGTTACGTCCTGGTTCTCCCCGGGAACCTGTCCTTTGGGAAGGTTTCGGGCGTGATGGTCGCCGTTAAATGGTTCTTCTTTCGGGCACTCTCGCATTTTTGCACCTTCTGCTAGATGCAGACTGAACAAGATCAGAGCAACGTATACGCATCGTGACGGGCGAAAACGCTTCCTCGCTCGCTCTTCCATGAAGGCAAGAGTATGATCCCCAAGGTATGTGTATGCGTGGTAATCTGTGGGCAAATCTGAACAGACAATTTCAGAATATTGCAGCTTTTTTTCTTTCTCTCCAGATGGTGACGTTGAACGAGCGGAGGATCTCACAACATTCTTTACACAACATCAGGACACAACATTAACAGTTCATTACACCATTTAGCGTTTTGCGTTTCCGTTTGCGCCCCCCCCCCTTCGCTTGAAGCGAACGGAACGACATCGACAGCGACATCGACAGCGACAGCGACAGCGCAGCGACAGCGACAGGAACGGGCAGTGCCGGCATCGGCAGTCCGACGCGAGTCCAGTGACATGACTGATGACACGAGTTCGAGTAGACCCGACGCGACGCGACGCGACGCGACGAGATGCGAGAGTTCAGAGTTGAGAGTCACAGACCAAAAGACCTTTTTGCTTTTATAGACCAGACTTTTTGAAAAAACTTGCCCACTTCCTCTACCCCCCCCCACTACCGACTTGGTGCGGCCGAATGGGGGTCACGGGGAAGCTGAAATCCCCCCCCACTGTATGGGGGTCCAGCTTCTCCTAGTATCACCCCTTGCTGCGTGTGTCACTGGTCGTGTGTCACCGTATGACACTCACCTGCTAGAAAGCTCACTCCCGTAATCCTTCTATCAGTTTTGTTATCACCGGTTTCCCCATCACTGCCTTCTGAGTTCCTGTTGCAGTGAAATAGTTATATATATATTCACACAAATATATACCTATTTTCACCTGTTCTATCAGGTTATGGGTCCCACTTCACGTGAGTGGTGATTCCGGTTGGTTCGGCTCGCTTCGGTTCGTCCGATTCTACAAACCGTCAACACCGTTTTTTTTACCGTCAACATCGCAGCATAATTCAACTGCGAACCGTATCAGCGGCAATTTTTCCGTCTCCGTTCCCTTTGCCGCTTCCGTTAACCGTGGTTTACCCTACCGACTGTGACTGGGAATCCGCGCACCGTTTCCGTCAGCTGTTGACATCACAGCTATCGCGGCTTGATCCGCACCGTAAAAAGCGGCGAGTCCCTTTCCGTCTCCGTTCTTTTTGCCGCTTCCGTCTTTCGTGGCTTGCCAACCGACGGTGATTGGTATCCCGCGCACCGTCTCCGTCAGCTTTCGTGCATTTTGGTGCACTCCGTCATTTTTTATAAGAATCCTTCTACACTCTGGCCAGCAGCGCCTCTGCTGCCGGGGGACCGCTTTACCGTACGGCATTTTTGACGTCACCAACGTTTTCCTCGTCAAAAACTGCCCCAATGTGACCTTTCGATCGTCCAATTCGCTTGATTTTTCGAGAAGATACCGTTTCGCTTGGGAACCCTATCTTGGGGTTCGCAGAATTCTGCAGACAGCTGGCTGGAGCTGTCATGTCCACTAAATGCGAGGAAGACAGATACGCTGTCCGGCTAAGCTCGCTAGGAAACAAACTGATCATCCTATAACTTGTGTCTGGCCGAAGCTTTATGCTCTCGGAAACCCAGACAGTGAAACGATGACTGTACTACTGTACTGTACTACTGTACAGTACAGTGCTAGGATGTCACGGACACGAGACGGAAGCAGGGTCAGGCTAGGGGCTAGTCAGAGCCCATAATAACTAAGCCTAAACCCGAAGTCCAGCACTAAACGTCAGCGTGCACGTATGGCCGCTGTTCGTTTAGCGTTGCTCTCTCTCCGAGTGCATCGACATCCTTTTACCGCTGGTTATGTTCTGGTGGTGTCTGGTGGTGCTTGCGCACCAGGCACCAATCACGACGACAACATCCTGGACGACAACGACGAGACCAATGACTTCCGCGACTTCGTCTCGCCACTTCCCTCACCTTCGCCTTATGCCCCCAGTGGTCGCCATCTGGTGGTGCGTTTGGTGGTGCTATCACGACCGCTTCCCCCCTCTCCATCATCCCTTTCGAGTTCCTCCCCATGGCCTCGATCACGTTCCCTCACCGCATTTTCCACCTTCCACCTCCCTATCCCCTCTTCAACGACGCATTCGCTCTGGTGGTGCCAGGCCGCTTTTGGCTTTGGCACCGCGTGGGCATTGGCTGATTCATCGTTTTCGTGGCGCTCGAGGACTTCTGCAATCGAGAACTCCGCCGCCGCCATTCCGCAATCACGTCGCGGCTTGTAGATGCTTGCCTTGATGTACAAAGACCGTAGAGCGGGACTAGCCCGCCTAGCCTGTTTATATGTCTCTTAGATGCCTAGGCAGCGCCCATGCACGGATGTGCTTCTAGCTGGGTTGAAAAGGCCCCCTCGGCCTGGACACTAAATTGACATTGGGTTAGGGCTTAGGGTTTCCTTGCTCTCGCATGGCCACTCACACCTTCGGGGTGAGGTGGTGTCACGGGGAAGCTGAAATCAGCTTCTCCTAGTATCACCCCTTGCTGCGTGTGTCACTGGTCGTGTGTCACCGTATGACACTCACCTGCTAGAAAGCTCACTCCCGTAATCCTTCTATCAGCTTTGTTATCACCGGTTTCCCATCACTGCCTTCTGAGTTCCTGTTGCAGTGAAATAGTTATATATATATTCACACAAATATATACCTATTTTCACCGTTTATCAGTGTGGGACCCCATCTTCGACTTGGGTTGAAAAGCTAGTGGGGGGCTTGCGGCTTTCGTCCGCAAGGAAATGATGGAACAGTGAATATATATATAATTATATATATATATATATGTAATGATAATATATATATTCACTTCAGCAGGAACACAGAAAAGCAGTGCTGGTGAAACCGGGTGATAACTTAACTGATAGATAGGTTACGGGTGTGAGCTAACTAGCAGATCAGTGACAGACGGTGACACACGACCTGTGACACACGCGGCAAGGGGTGATGCTAGGAGAATCTGGACCCCCATACAGTGGGGGGGAATTTCAGCTTCCCCGTGACACCACCTCACCCCGAAGGTGTGAGTGGTCATGCAAGAGCAAGGAAACCCTAAACCCTAACCCAATGTCAATTTAATGTCTAGGCCGAGGGGGCCTTTCCAACCCAGCTAGAGGCACATCCGTGCATGGGCGCTGCCTAGGCATTTAAGAGACAAGCAAAAGGTAAGGTGGGCTAGTCCCGCTCTAAGGTCTTTTGAGCCGCGGCATTGGTGAAGATCGAAGGAATCCACGGAGTCTCCCGGAAAGCCGGCCAATCGGAGTCTTCTTCTCCAGTGAAGCCATGAAGGGCGGCATCCTCGTCGGGGTCCTCGGGCACGCCTCGTCGGAGTCAGTGCGTGCTAGGTGCAGAGATGGCCGCTCAAGCGGCCGCTCCGCGGGCGGTGCCACCGGCTCGCTAGCCGTAGATGCAGATAACGGGGCGAGCTGTGGCGACGGGTCCTCGATTGCAGGCGCTACGAAGGTCATGATCGCCGCGTCCGCAGGGGTGTCGGTCTGCTGAGCTGGCACCCCCAGAGTGGCTGTAGGGCAATCCGGCGCCTGGAAGGATGCAAGGGCAGCAGCGAACGCCGGGGCCCTACGGATTATTGCGCCATTCATCCGTGTGGATTTGCATATGGACAGCGTATGGACGTCGTAAGGATCCATATGGACAACCGTATGGACAACAAGGCTCTATATCTGCTGGATTTGGCACGCCGACAGTGTCATCGTCATCTGTGTCATCACCGATATGGTTCGACTACTATGACTTCTTCACTGTCATCAGCGCCATCTCCGATATCGACTTCGGTAGTCAGACAGTTCATAGCATCTGTCATTTCCACATCTGACACCTTAGGGGCTGTCATCACATTCTTTCGGCGGAAGCTATAACACATCGTATTATCTTGTGTATAGCTTCACAGTTTCACGGTTGACATATGCGAGCGTAGCACCTGACTTGTAGTGCTTCACTGTGTGTTTGTTTTCACAGGTTTGCGCCCACCACCGGCCTAAGGTGGTTAGTTAAAACCGCCAATCATGGCTGGCTAAAGCCTTTATAGGGGCTCGGGGCTGAAGATCGGGGCATGAGGTTCTAGGACGCACTAGTCACGAAAGGGGTAGAGTGAGAGAGAGGAAGATTTTCCGTTCGTGAGCACAATTGCTTAGGACTAAGATGGACCGGTCTAGCTAGCCGCAGTCTCCGAAGCAGCACGCGCGTCGACATCAAGCCTCACGACACGATCGCCACCCTCTCTTACCCTACCCTATTTCGCGGCTGTAAATTTTGAACCTTTGACCCCGCATTTGAAGCCCCTGCCCTTATTTTCTATAGCTTGCTCAAGTGTAAATTTGGTTTCTCTTGGCGAGAACTTTGCAGTGCATTTTTTAGAACCTTGATCACCGAACATTTTGAATTCTTGGATTTTCTTGACTAACGCTCGAGCACCGCGACTGTAAAAATTTCGGCATGGCCTCTACACCGTATCAGCTGATGGCTCCAGCAAGATTGAGAGCGCACCCAGCTGGTGCTTCTAAGAGACAATTGCAATTTGATCAACTGGTGCCCACACCAGTGGCAGCTTCGTCTCAACAATCAGCGGCTGAAAAGAAGTTTGATTCTGAGTCAGCAGCTTTCCTGGATGACCACCAGAAGATTGAGGCGCTTGTAAGGGGCATTAAATCTAAGCTGTGTGGCAAAGGGGACGCCATCGACGAGTGGAGGTTTTGTGTTGACGAGTCTAATGCTCGCTCACTACTTGACTCCCTCGTTGAAGAGCTTACCTCGCGCCTCACACGGTTACCCTTTACGCACATGCTTTCCGGCTGGACGACGTCACCGCCACAGTGATGCCCAACGCAAACAAACTCCTAACTAAAGGAGTTGTTGGAGTATCTCTGTGGCGGTCCAGCGCTCGCTTCAGTGCGGGAAGCACATCGTTACTTCCCTGACGACGGCAAGGTTATTTTAACTGCCTTAGTCAGGGACGTGATGCCTGACCTGGAGGATTTTGACAAGACTGACTTCATCTTTACACCCACAGTAGAGGTCCCGGCAGGTGTGAACCCCAAGCAGTTCATCAAAGCTTTCACTGACGCTGACTTGTAGTGCTTCACTGTGTGTTTGTTTTCACAATATCGATGTTTCCGATAACCGATACTATCGATATATCGTATTTATCGCCGATTATCGGATTGCAATGTCTAACTATCGATTGTGCAGGTTTTGGTGTTCCATATTTGATTTATAACAAATTACATATAAATGTCCAAGTAATCGATTATTGATCGATTGTGCCGATTATCGATGCCGTTTTTCGGATATCGGATTGTGTCGATACCGAAAAACCTGCTGGATGTGACACCCCGTGTGTGTCACAGTCCTCTGTCTGTACTAGTACTCCGTACAGTACGGCTGTCACAGGTTTAGGGTCTCCGGCTTAAGCCGAGCGACACTCAATCTAACGGCACTTCTTATGTTATCTTAAGTGTAAGCATTCTGTATTCTCACCACCTCAATATATAGTCAGCACTAGATATCCCACAGGTTATGGTGCGCCAGGCACCTTCCACTACTTTTGATTGCATGAGTGGCTACGCCACTCCGCTTGGTGGGGCGTTGGGGGCCCAAATTTGATGTCGTGATTTTCGCAGTTGCGGTCGAGAGCTAGTTTACGGGCGGATTAAATTTGGTATCGCTGCAGCGTTCGCCTACCTTGGATTAATTTGTATTGTCCGCGTTGGATTTTACTCGACTGAAACTTGATCAATTTTTGTCGTGGGATTCCTTGGCCGCCGCGTTCCGATCTTACAATTTCACAGTTACGGTTTCCTTAATTATCCGTTCCGACACTGCATCTTACGGCTCTCGACCCTCGCTTTTCTGTGTTCTCCGACATCGACCCTCTACCCCGACGCTCCCACCTATTGGATTTTCATCATGAGTGTAAATTCACACGTCACGCCTCCCTTGGGGGCCAACAATCGAATTCGACTAGACACGATTTTTTCACGCGATGTCGGGTCTCGCTATAGACCGACGCCAAATTCTCCAGCTGTAAATCTCACGGCTCCGGACCGGACTCGAGCTGCGGCTGTCCAGAATTCCACTTGGGACGTCGACATCATCAAGAGAATTTCTCGCGACGCCTTGGGCTCCAAGGAGGACACCTTTCATGGAGACGAAGTACGCCGTAACACGCTCTGGACATCTATTGTGAAGTCCTTGCAGCGCGCGTTCGAGCAGAAGGACCCCAACAACGCCGTTCTTTTTGATTTGGCGGACACGCAAAAGGAGGTCAACGCCATCTTCAATGCCATCCTCTTCTCTACTTTGACATCGTTGACTTCTCCTAACTCACCCGCGCGGCGTTGGGTTGAGACCTCGGGACGGGCTTCGCCTCAAGATGGCAAGCGTGCCCTTCTGGAGGTGACCAAGAGGTTAATCCCTCGCGTGGTTCGACCTCTTGAGCATTACGAGGAGCTTTGCTCCATTTATTTCGACGACAGGAAGGACCCCGACCCCCTTATCCAAGATTTCGACACATGCCTGACTGCTATTGGCAACGGCGCCTCTGGGCCTCTGACTCGACGACATGATTGTTGGATATACCCCTAGGACTCGGGATATATTCACTCAGTGATAAGTTTTCTCAGAATGTATTAAAGCTGATAAGTTAACCCGATATAACGGGCATAAACAGTTAGGGTTCGGGTTCGGGTGACAGTCATACACACTACTATAGGAAGAGTCACAAAGCAAGCGGTGTGACTGTTCCAGCACACCACCTAGGGTGGTGACTGGCTAGCCGAAGGTGAAACCTGTGAACAAACACCATCTACAGCGGTGGAAATTTGGGCTCTAAGGGAAGGCCTGTCCTTTCTGGCAGGGCGGTTCCCACTCAAGAGTTGTAAATCTGAAACCGGTCCGTGATCGGACCCCTCTGCACATACAGCTACGGTCAATCTCACTGTGCAGGAGCGGCATGATTAACCTCCTAGCCACTAGTCGGCGGTGGCACTGCTGTGCCAGTCCGCCGCACAGCCACGTACGGTGCCGTGAATCGAAGTTGTCGATGCCGTGTGTGAATCATTCGTGGAGCCAGAAAAGGAATCTGAATTTTGTCGATCGTCGTGCACAGCCGCATGGTCTCCAGAGCTCTGCTCCTCGTCATCGGACGAGTACGGCGGTGGCGGGTGAGGTGGTGACTGTGGAACATAATCAGGGTCGGGATTATACAGCCATGGCGGCCGCGGGACATTGCGGAGAGTGTGGAACCCCTGTCGCAGCTCTCGATACCGCGTCTGCCGATGCGGCGGAATAGCAGCCGGCGCCGCAAAAGTGAATGCAGGTTCGTTGTTGGTTGTCTCAGCAGCACAACCGACCTCCAGGCCGATGTGGTCCGGTGTACATGCTCCGCCAGGGGCGGCAGTTGCGAGTGGCGCCGCGGTGGTGCACACACAAAAGAACGCACAAAGCATTACCGCAATTGCCGAAGAGCGGGCAACCTCCCAAGGGGGTGCACCGCATCCCGGACGAGATGCTGTAGGGCGCGGGACCGCATCATCACCGTCAATAGAGTCACACCCAGCTGCAGAGTCGTCCACGTCGCCGTCGCAAGAGTCGGTCTCCGACTCGGCGTGCATGTACCGCATCGCGAAGTCCTTGCCCTCAGCCGTGATCGAGAGTCCCCCCATTCGCGCGATCTTGTCCGCAAAGCAGAGGTCGGGCTCGTGCGCGTGCATGGGGTCTACCGGCGTCATGTCACCGGCGTCGGACGCCTCCGACTCGTCCGGGTAAACATGCTCGATTGCCGCCGGCGGTGGAGCCGGCGGTGGGTCCTCCCGGACATGCGTGCAAGCGGCAGCCGAGATCCCGCTCTCGACACCACCGACCGTGAAGCCGCCCATGTGGGTGGCAGGCTGGCAGTAGGGCAGGAATTCCTGCAACGCACCGTCTTCCCGCTCCGGCTCGATCCCGAAGGAATACGCCGAAACGCCGTCGAGCATCTCCGGCTTGCCCCCTGCCAGAAGGCAAAGCGCATCGAACCGCGCGCCGTCGTGCTCGTCCATGGCCGCCTGAAACTGCTCCGCCAGCAAGTCGTTCTCGATGCCACCGAGGGAGAAGCTGTGGAAGCTTCCCCCAGCTCCATGCTTGCCGCCGTTCGGGCAGTCACGGTGCCAGTGCCGCGACTCGTCTTTCTTGCACGTCGAGTTTTGGCAGAACGGGATGAAGTCACCGCTCCCTTTGTGGAAAGCAACGCGCTTCCTCACATGCGACTGCGGCCAGTTCCCCCCCGTCGGGAGGTCACCTGCTGCAAAACGAACACCGGAGCCGCCTCCCCCGTTGCCGATCTTGTTCTTGTCCGCCCGCGGGGTAAAATAAACCCCGCCCGTTGACCTTGTCCGTGAGGACCTTTAGCTGCCGCTTCACGTCGAGGATGATGGCCGTGAGGTCGGACAGCTGCGAGGCGTCGCCGTCAGTGGCCACGGCCGCTGCGGACAGGGTGAACGAGGCAGTGTGCGTACCGGCTGTAACGTGCCGGGCGTAGCACTCGAGGACCCATTGTTGAATGGTGAGGAGGTCCACGGCCGCCCGCTGCTGGTGTGTGAAGAGTCGTGACACCACCGGCGCGTAGAATCCCGGGTCCAGCGCCGCGAGGAACAGCTCCTTCACCTCGTCATCGTCGAGAGTGTTGCGTCTCTTGGCAGACCGTAAGGCCGCGTTGAAGTCCGTGATGGACTCGGACGGGTCGGTGTGGGCCTTCAAGCGGACGCCAAGGAGGTCCGATGTCCCCTGGAAGGGTGCACCGGAGCCCAGCAGACGCCGTGCGAGCTCCAGAAGGACTCGCTTGCCGTGCAGCGGGTGCAACGTCGCAGAGGCCTCGAGCCAGTCACCCGCTGGAGAGGCGGGACATACAATGAGCTCGAGCGTTGAAAAAAGAAGTTTGTTGGCCTCGGGACGGACGGCGAACGCGGAGTCCTCCAAGTCGAACATCGGCGCAAACAAAGCATCCTGCGCCTCGAAAGCCTCCTGGAGGGCAGGCACTAGCTTGGAGAGAAGCACTTGCGCGTTGGACTCCGTTCCCGTGAATCGATCATGCTTCTCACGGAAACATTTTCGGATCACGTGCTTCGCCACGCTCTCGTCGAAGCGCTCACGGGTGAGAGTGCGAACACCCGCCAAGAAAACAGCTTGAGCGGAGTTCGCAGCCGGAACACCAGTAGTTGCCGGCGTAGCCGGCGTGACGGAATTGCGGGCAGCGGCGGAGTCGAAAATCGTAGCTAAAGAGCGTCGTCGAGACGCCATACTTGAGGTCAATCTAGTCGCAACCATGGTGAAAGAGACTGTAGAGACGAAGTGAGGGTAAATGGGACGAGGTGCGGAAGGAGCGGCGGCCAAAAGTCGTAATGCGGTTGTCGAGGAAAACAAGGGAAAGCCGTGGCGTAAAAATCTCCCCACGTGCATGTGGATGCAGAGTGACGCGGCCAAGGAAAGTGGTGTCGGATCCGACCAAAATTTCCAACGTCAACCAACGCGAAGCGAGGAAAATGAAGTCCGCCTCGTGCACAAGCCTCCCGCAAATCCAATCAACCAGGCATCAACCAGGCCATACCGCTCCGCCGCGCCTCTAGTGGAGCCCCTCACTCCATCTCAAGCGTCGCTGTTTAGCCAGACATGGCTAAAATTCGCAGTGTCTAAAAAAAGAGTGAGTGGGGCCAAACCTGTTGGATATACCCCTAGGACTCGGGATATATTCACTCAGTGATAAGTTTTCTCAGAATGCATTAAAGCTGATAAGTTAACCCGATATAACGGGCATAAACAGTTAGGGTTCGGGTTCGGGTGACAGTCATACACACTACTATATATAGGAAGAGTCACAAAGCAAGCGGTGTGACTGTTCCAGCAATGATGGCCAAGAAGCAGCTTCTGGCTTCTCTCGACCCCGAGTTCTACGACAAGGTGATTACCCCCCTTCGTCTCGACGTTGAGATGGCCAAGGTCGAGCTTGAGGACATCTACGCCCACGTCCTCGAGATTTGAGACGCCAACGCCGGCAAGCGGAAGCACGTGCCCCTCACGGACAAGAACATCCTGTATTCTGGCCAACCGTCCGACGTTGACGTGAAGGCCCTGATTCGAGACTTCCAGTTTCACATCGACGCCGCCAACAAGGTTCTTGCAACGCTCTCCGACGAGGACGCGCACGACGAGCCGACGACTAGGTGGCCGGCACCGGCTACGGGCAAGCCTACGGGCAAACCAGGTGTGCACTTTCCGCCTTCCTCCTGGCGTGACCGCCAGAACCGTCGGGGAGATGGGAAGTTTCACGGCCGAAAGCGTGATTGGGGACACCGCTTTGCCGCTTCGCCCCTTCCCAAGGGCGGGAATTGGCAACAAGGCGACCGACGCCGCAACAACGACAAGAAGAGTTTCGGCATGCACTCCGTCTCCTTCCACGTCGTCTCCAAGGCCTTCGTTCCGGAGTGTGTCCGATGCCCTCCGGGATTTTGGCATGACTCCGCGAATTGTCCCACCGCCGACATCGAGTGCGACAAGTGCGTGATTGAGCAAGCCGACGACGCCGACGGTCTCGTGTCCGCCTTCCAGACAGCGTTCGACACTGGAGACGACACGGCCTTTGCTCGACTCTGTGCACAACATGACCATCCCTTGGTTCGGCAAGACGAGGAGCCCTTCACGTTCTCCGAGGACTTTGACGTGGGCCTCCGAGCACAGTACGCGGGATTGACGCCCACCCAACCCTCACTCCTTGCTACCCGCGTGCACGAAGCACGCACCGCTCTCCGTGAGCTCAAGCAGGTGGCTGGTGGCGCTGAGTCCGACACTCAGCACTTTCCAATGGTCCACTTCGGTTCGGCCACACCCTCCGTGATCGACGATGCCGTTGTAGAGCATGAACCGGAAGTGACGGTTGAGACCGAGAGCGACGCGTTGATTTACCCAAAGCAGTTCGTTGACGGTGAGCCGTCCTTCGAACAGTCTTTTATGGACAGCATGTCGTCTGTGAAATTGGGCTTCTTCGAGCCCGAGACGCAGGTCTCCCTTAAATCCTTCAACCCCCTGCCTCCGTACATTTCTTCCACGCATGATTCGGCCAGCGTGGCCGACACGGAGTCTGACGACGGGGACTTGCATGATGCCGTCCCGCCACCCGCTCCACGGGTTGGTGGTGTACGGGCACCTTCAAACGGCACATTCCTCACGGCAGCAGCTATCCCTGCTTTGTTTCTGTGTGTGAGCATCGCCATGATCGACACCGTCACCGCCACTGCACTTTGTGATGTGGAGATTGCTCCGCCGTCGGTGGTGTACGGTGACTACTCTGGTTATCAGAATGGCACAGTGGGCTACTTCGCTGACACCGACCTTCTGGACACTGGACCGGCTGACTTCTACAACATCTTCAATCTGGACTCTGACGGCTTCGGCATCTACAGTCTGGACTTCCAATTTGAGAACTACAACAACTACAATCTTTGTGAACTCTGCTCTGTGGACCACTTTCAAGGTGGCTAGAGTTGCTGTCAGAAGCCTAGTAGCACCACTAGATCTGTACCACGGGCACAGCAGCCTTCAGTGTGTAGTGCTAGCTAGGGATTTGGGACCGCCCTGGCCAAGAGCACAGGCCCCCGCTAGAAATTTGTTTCCACCGCTTGAGATGGTATGTTTTGTTTCACCTAACAATCTGCCTGTTCCACCCTAACTCTTCCTCCGTAATAGTACAGGGTGGTGTGCTGGATGTGACACCCCGTGTGTGTCACAGTCCTCTGTCTGTACTAGTACTCCGTACAGTACGGCTGTCACAGGTTTAGGGTCTCCGGCTTAAGCCGAGCGACACTCAATCTAACGGCACTTCTTATGTTATCTTAAGTGTAAGCATTCTGTATTCTCACCACCTCAATATATAGTCAGCACTATATATCCCACAAAACCAACCCGATATAGAGCCCTGATGGACAATATGAACAGATTTCTGGCGAAACCTTGATGCATATGTAAGAACCATATGGACGACGCGTAATTGTGGTGTCCATATGAAAATGTCCCATGGACACCGTAAGGATTTCGTATGGACGCCGTATGGACCACCGTATGGACACCGTATGGACAGAAAACATGTCCACATGGTGTCCACACGCACGGACAGAGGCACTAGTCACCAGCACGACAGTACAACAACAGTCACAGTACAGCAGCCACGGGGAGAACGCTCCCGGCGAGATAGAACGAACTCAATAATAGATAACATAAGGTAATAAATACCCTGACTGACACAAGCAGAGTCACCGAAGATGACACACTGGATATGACACGTGACAGTACGAACATGTCACTGTGCCAATTCCAGCACACCACCTCGTCTGAGGTGAATCTACAGCTTGTGAAAGTCACCACCCTAGCTACTAGAGTTTACATCTAATGAGAATGTTATAAGTCGCGTAGCTAGTCATGATCACAAGTGAAAATAAATGAACAGAGGATGTTGGGTAAACACTTAGCTAGTCAGCTCAGCTCACACGGAAAGGTTTCTAAGGCAAATTCCTGCCGGCTAGTGGTCAGCAGCTAATACAATGCCGCCTGTCTGCTCATGGGACGTGAAGAAAATAACCAAGATCGGAGCTGCCTGTCGGCTTAGCTTGTAGCCATCAACTGCGAACAAAATTGAGAGGACTTAAATGCCTAAAGGTTCGACTTACTGGGGCAAGCTATCCGCAAGTGGTCAGAACGAGAATCTAGGATATACGAAGACAATCCCAACTCAGCTAGTGGTCGAAACACCGAAGTAAAAGCCCTGCCTGTCCGTTTAGAAATTAAGATGAACCAGAAGAATAACCCCCGTATGAGCTGCCGCTAGCACCACCAGACCCAGAGTCGTAGTGGTCACCAGAACCGTAATCGGAGTGGTCAGCCTCGTCCTCGTAAGCACCACCAGAGTCGTGCCCATCGTGATCGTCGGAAGGGTAGGGGTAGGGGTAGGACTCATCATCGTCGTTGTCATCGTGAACTGGGTCAACGCGCCCTGAAGAGAGCGAAGCATTACCAGTCGAAATAAATGTTGGCGGCAAAAATTCTGCTGTTGCAGCGTCGAAAAGACCGCCGGAGTCATCCTCCTGGAAGCCTCATGGGGAGACAGACTTTCGCCCCCCATAAAATGGGGGTGACTGTCTCTTCCTGTGTCACCCCTCGCCGTGTAGTGTCACTTGCATCTTGCCTGCCGTCAGTTCCGTCCGATAATAAAACACCTAAGTTATTTTATTATCTCATCTTAGTCTCCGTATGTCTCTGCGAGTGCCCGACAGTTCTTGGAGTACAACTTGCGTATATATATATATGATATATATATATTTCAGGTTCTCCATAAGGTTATGGTGCCCTTACACGCTTATTTTTACGTACCTCGTTGACTCGTTGACAAGATCGCTTCACGCCCTGTGATTCTAACCGACATCTTTTTAGTACCGACATCAGCCGTGACGCGCTTTCGACATCTAAGCAACCGACATCTTCCGACATCTAATTCCGACATCTGCTTCCGACGTGATTTTCCGACGTGATTTTACGACGGTTGCTTCCGACATCTACGCCTTCACTTTTAGCACAGTTATCAGCTTTCAGCAACGCAGGCATTCCGACATCAGCCGTATTGCACTACGCACAACAGCGGCAGCACCGACGTCACGGCATCTTTTATTTCCGACATCTTTAGCCGTTTTCCTATTGCACACCTTCTGGCTTCGTGCTCCGGAGACGACCGTTTTTTTATTATCCAACCTCTTATACCAACATCTACGCCTTCAACACTCTGGCCAGCAGCACCTCTGCTGCCGGAAAATTGGCTTACCGCACGACGCTTTTGACCTCACCGCCGTGTTCCTCGTCGAAATCTACCCCAAATTGACTTTTTCATCGTTCGATTTGGTTATTTTTGGCGAAAGTTACGTTTTCGTTTGGGAACCCTAAGTATTGGGCTCCAGATTTTCCAGCTTACAGCGGCCATGGCTTCGTATCGTCAGCGCTCGCGCATTTCTGCAGTTGCCTCCGCGCTGCAGGTGATTCGACTACGAGAACTTACCCCTGGCTACGATCTGGTGGTGTCTGGTGGTGGATGCTTATGCACCAGACACCAAAATCGAGTCCATCAACCCCATCGTCGACATGAGCTTTGACCACTACGAGCTCACCCCGCAGCATCCTCCACTCTTCCCTCCACCCTGCGTGCCCCTTGGCCACTGCCTGGTGGTGTTTGGTGGTGTTGCAGCCCTCATCCCGCCGCTTTTCCTCTCTGCTTTCGCACTTGCGTGCGGCAGAGTGGAGCCACATCGCATTTTCCACCTTCGCCCCCCCCCCGGGGTGTCCACGTCCCCGCACTCGCTCTGTTGGTGCCACGCATCGTCGCACCGCATCGCGTGGGCGTTGGATGACAACGTCTTGGCGGCGCTCGACTTCGTTTCACCATCGTGAGCTACGCCGCCGTCCACCCTCGATTGCTGGGGCTAGATTCGCCGGCTGGCCTGTGGGAGTAGTCATCCCCACAGCACATGCATGGGCGTAAGCCCCTAGAGCACGCATCTAGAGACCAACGCGGGCTGAGCCACACTAGTTGGGTTGAGAAAGACCCCTTTGGGTCTCACAAGATGTATGTTTCCTTAGGGTTTCGCCTTTGTGCTTGCCGTAGGATCTTAGGCCTGGCCTGGCAAGTTGGCATCGTGGCACCTCACACCTTCAGGGTGAGGTAGTGTCATGGGGAGACAGACTTTCGCCCCCCCCATAAAATGGGGGTGACTGTCTCTTCCTGTGTCACCCCTCGCCGTGTAGTGTCATTTGCATCTTGCCTGCCGTCAGTCCCGTCCGATAATAAAACACCTAAGTTATTTTATTATCTCATCTTAGTCTCCGTATGTCTCTGCGAGTGCCCGACAGTTCTTGGAGTACAACCTGCCTATATATATATATATATATATATGATATATATATTTCAGGTTCTCCATCAAAGCCCGTGTCCAGGGTAGGAGTACTGTGTCTTCATTATTGATTTTATAATTAATTAATTATTTGGGTCGCAAATCGTGAAGCGTATACAATTGGCATAAAATAAATAACTCGCCGCAATGGAGTGTGACCAATAGGGCAACAAGTTTTAAATAAGTATTCCCAATGCCGGATCGTCAGTACAATAGTAAATAGTAAATAGCAGTGTCGACATCGGTGTCGGATCCTATCCGTAAATGATCCGACACCGTTAAATTTTCAGCTGCACCGCGAGTATCCGTTACTTCGGATCGAGGGAAGGTACCTGATCCGATCCCGAACCCGTCATCGGTTCCAAAAAGAGCTCTACACCGACACTGACAGGATTTACACCGTAAAGAAATAGAGCTGCGCCGATCCGACACCGATCGTGCGGTTGGGTGGGGAGCCCTACGCCGACACTGGCAGGTTCTGCACCGTTAAAAAATCGAGCCGCACTGCATCTGACCGACACTGGCGGTTCGATCGGACCCCGTCCACTTCGCCCGACAACCACGCCCATCTAGGCCAGTTTTTTGCCGACCTCCCTCCGCTCGTTCCAAGAACTAGCTCGTCCCTCCCTCCCGCTACACGCCAACGCCTTCATGCCGTCATGCCGAATGAGATGATTAAGGCCAATCAGAAAGTTTTTAGTCAGCCTGCTATCGACGCCAACCTCTTTATTAAGCAATACCCTGGAGAGGAGCAAGTAGCTTTGAAAGTAGTAGTGAACGTCCCGGGGCACTGGTTCGATAATGCTCCCGACAGTGAGAAAAATAAGCAATTCCGCGCGGAGGCAGTTGAGTATTGCGACGTTAAAAGGTTTGGCAGTGGACAACGTGCTACAAGATCCCCAGCTATTCGTTTCCAAGTCTGCGAGGACGCTCGCGACGACCCCTCTCACCCTGGCTACTGGATACAGCTTTCTTCATGGAACCGTTTTCGGCATTTAACTTAACATTCAAACGTTATTCCCCTATTGATAACCCTATCGGTATCGCGGGCGCACTAGAAAATAATTTCAGTTTCGGATGAAACGTGACCGGAATCATGCGTGCGATATGCCAATATGTTCGTATGTATAAGCTCATATGTTGGGTGCAATTTCACCCTCAAAGGCGGAGTACATCAAAAGTTAGTCCCCTATTGATAACCCTATCGGTATCGCGGGCGCACTAGAAAATAATTTCAGTTTCGGATGAAACGTGACCGGAATCATGCGTGCGATATGCCAATATGTTCGTATGTATAAGCTCATATGTTGGGTGCAATTTCACCCTCAAAGGCGGAGTACATCAAAAGTTAGTCCCCTATTGATAACCCTATCGGTATCGCGGGCGCACTAGAAAATAATTTCAGTTTCGGATGAAACGTGACCGGAATCATGCGTGCGATATGCCAATATGTTGCCGAAGGCCTGCACCGGCCCGCCACCGATTACAAGTGCAGGCCGAAGGCCTGCACCGACCCCGAAACCGATTACAAGTGCAGGCCGAAGGCCTGCACCGACCCCGACACCGACTACAAGTGCAGGCCGAAGGCCTGCACCGACCCCGACACCGACTACAAGTGCAGGCCGAAGGCCTGCACCGACCCCGACACCGACTACAAGGCAAAGATGCCAAGCTAACTTGGCAAGGTCGGACAGGATCCGATGTCGACACTGGTAAATAGTTCAAAACATATTTAAAGAGGATGCATCGTGTGGTGTATGACAATCCATAGGTTTAAAAAATAATTATTGCAAGCCGTACGATGGTTGTACAACAATCAATAGTTTAGATATTATATACGAATAACGCATCTCCGCACCTGAGACAAGAAGGAGAGGCATGCTGTTTGTAGGCAGTCCAGCTTCACAAATGTACCCACTCCGGAGGTGCCGAGTGTAAGATACTAGTAACACGTTGGTTGTTGATTGGAACATCATTACGATGTGCAAATGGAACTTGACAGACCTATTAGTCATGTATGCGTGAAGCTTGAATGATATTTTGTGTTCAATACCTTATACCCCGTATCCATAATACAGAGACCTAGATGACTGCGAAACCCTATGCCAGTGAGTGCGGTAATAACCGAAAATGCTCGGAATGGGCATAACGTTTGATATACTTGGCCATTTTGGCTGAAAAATGTACCACAAATAGGTCTTTCATAGACGAACATATTGATATATCGTTTGTAAGCACAGGTGTAATATTCCGTAAAGAACTCATTTGCAGTAAAATGTGCAGCGCGGTAATCAACGATTCCGCCAAGGAATTTGTATGCAATAGTAATAGCGAGTAGCTTCAAAAATAACTAATTTTGCGGTGATGATAATGTACAATAGTAATAGTAAATAGTTCAAAAAATATTCAATATTGCGTCAAGGAGAGTGTGCGACAATAGATAGGATTTTAAATAATTAAGTCCGAGACCACTTGAAAACACTATTGCATTTAATTATTTATGGATCGCCTTGGGGGGGTTAAAATCAATAATGAAGACACAGTATGTGCCAGCTGTGAAGGATAAAATCGCGGAAAGGCCAAGTGGCCACCAGACTCCTCACAATCGTCGTCAGACTCATCGTAATACCCAAGAGGGTACTCCGATTCATCTTCACTCTCACTAGCTCCAAAATTCTCATACCCAGGGACCACAGAAGAGTATACAGTCGGGCCATGATGGTGATGAAGATAATGAACTTCGTGGCGCACAGGAGGGGCCTGTGCGCGCACGCTACAGTACTCGCTCTAGAAGCCCTAGGCGAGGGTAAAGTGGTAGTGACCTGCGAAGAAATAGATCGGGTGTCCAAAACTGCCAGCCCATTTCCAATGCCCATCTCACAGAACGAAACCTCGGAGCCGTCAAAATCGCCGGAAGGCACACCACCAACTCCTGCGCCCTCTGAAACAACTATCTCCAAAAAGATCGGCTTCAAAACTGTCTCGGGTCGCGGCAAAATCTGCGGGGCACTCCCAAAATGAGCGAGCGCTTTAGCTTGGGCGTGGCACAAGGAAATGAGCTGAGCGCGTTTTGAGAATGAAACCTTCCCCAACTTCTCGACGCATGATAACAAAAGAGCATGAAGCTCTCCATCGGACAAAACATCTACGAGAGCCATCACGGAAAAAAAATCCGTCAAAGTAAGCGAACGCGCGAATGAAAATGCCGATACCACTTAGCCGTAAATTCCCGTAACTGCCGGACCGCCCAAGCGAAAGCGAGAATCAGACTCCGTAGGCCGAGATAAAGATGGCTACGCTCAAAATAAAGATAGAGCGAACACGAAGTGAAAATTCACGCTAAAAATCACAATACGCAAGCGTAAAGTGGGTCCAAAACCTGCTGGAAAGAGTACAGCAGCCACGGGGAGAACGCTCCCGGCGAGATAGAACGAACTGAATAATAGATAACATAAGGTAATAAATGCCCTGACTGACACAAGCAGAGTCACCGAAGATGACACACCGGATATGACAGGTGACAGTACGAACATGTCACTGTGCCAATTCCAGCAGTGCGTGCCAGGTGCAGAGATGACCGCTCAAGCGGCCGCTCCGCGGGCGGTGCCACCGGCTCGCTAGCCGTAGATGCAGATAACGGGGCGAGCTGTGGCGACGGGTCGATTGCAGGCGCTACGAAGGTCATGATCGCCGCGTCCGCAGGGGTGTCGGTCTGCTGAGCTGGCACCACCGGAGGGTTGGCTGTAGGGCAATCCGGCGCCTGGAAGGATGCAAGGGCAGCAGCGAACGCCGGGGCCCTACGGATTATTGCTCCATTCATCCGTGTGGATTTGCATATGGACAGCGTATGGACATCGTAAGGATCCACATGGACAACCGTATGGACAATGTGAACAGATTTCTGGCGAAACCTTGATGCATATGTAAGAACCATATGGACGACGCGTAATTGTGGTGTCCATATGACAATATCCCATGGACACCGTAAGGATTTCGTATGGACGCCGTATGGACCACCGTATGGACACCGTATGGACAGAAAATATGTCCACATGGTGTCCATACGCACGGACAGAGGCACTAGTCACCCGCACGACAGCGCAGGGACACCGTATGGAAACCCGTAGCATGGACAATTCGTTCGTTCGTTGTCCGTACGTGTGTACGTAGTTATCCACCCGTGCGGACAGTGTGTGCAAGGAATTCTTATGTATCGTTTCCCAATGCTCGTGCAGACTCGCCAGGATTTCTCAACTTCGTTCGCAACAAGTGGGACATCTTTAAAGACCCGAGGAACATTGCCATTATGGCGTGTGCAGATGGCGTCCAATCCTTCAACGACGGCATTCGCACACATGGCACCCAGGGGGGGGTCGAAATGACCATCTAGGGGTTTGGGTTTTATTTGGAGAATTATCCAATGTATGCCAACAATACTAATAGCAATATTACCTATTTCGATGTTGCCAAAAACGATGGTGACGTCCATTTTGGCTCATTCGAATGCATTTGTTGTGCAGCAAATGGAAAAGTGAGGGGGGTGTAGGACGAATGACTTAGGGTTTGAGCGTGTTGGCAACCTGCACTTGTTGGAAGCGTGAAAATTGGTGCTATGTGAGTGCTAACGTTATTATATATGTACATACAAAAGTTGTAGGTATGACAAATAGTCTTAGGAGTGTTGAAACCTCAAATTGGTTCACAAGATACGTTATTCGTGAAAACGCGCTAAGAATGAAAATGATAATAATAATACCAACAAGGTAACCTATCCAAGCCTAGTTCTACAACAAGAGTGCATATAATACAACTAGTTTCTATGCTTTTTGAGCTCTCAAACATACGGCAGCCTCACACAACTGGATGCCGATGATCCCAACCGTTTTCAGGCATACGGTGAACAGCAGCAACCCATGCAACGGATGCTCGGACCTTTCCTATGCACTTGATAGTGCCTCCCTCAAACACAAAGGGAACGCCACACAAAATACACAGGCTATGTGCGTGACTATCTATCTATTTAATAAGTGCTTCAACGGGGCATCTCGGTGCTGTTGGCTGTGGAATCGACGGCGCGTACGGTCGCCGTCGGTTCTGGCTACCCCCCCACCCCCCAGGAACTGTTGGGAATTAAACCCAAGCTGAGCGGGGTGAGCCCCAATACTCAGACTACAGTCCCGAAAAATATCACTCTGTTTTGGCACACCGTTCCAAGCGCATCGTTCCCTCACTGCATGTTGAGTCGCAGTCAGGGTTGTATCTTGTTTCCCTATCAAAAGTGCAGCAAACGGGATGGTGTGTTCCCTTCTATTATGTAATACTAGACGGTCGCAAATCCTTCCGCAAAAGGGGAATAGTTTCCTCTTCAGCAGCGGCACTTGTATCCCCACCCCCCCCCCTCCCGGGACTGTTGGGAATTAAACCCAAGCTGAGTGGCGTTCGCCCAATACTCAGACTGCAGCCCCAAAAATACCACTCATCCCAGCAGGAGTATGGTGCCAAGATATGCACCCGCAAGTAGGCCTGTGCGTTAGGCAAACTAAACTAAGGTAAAGAGATGAGGCTTGCAGGCTGCACTGAGCCTGCTGCAGTCTCATTACTATTTTCTCGGCGCTGCCGCGCTCAACAATTCTGACCTCCGCAAAACGAATAATGACAGTTTTCGTTAACTGAAAAAAAAAGGCTGCTCTTCAGTTCGAAACAGTCCGCGAAAAAATATACCTTTGGTATACCTTTTCGGGAGTTTTTTTAAACTCTGCAAGCGGATCTGCACACAACAAAGCACGCCAGAGTTAGAGGGGGGAGCAGGGGCGATTAGACCCGAGGACGCACAAGTCCCGCCAGAGAATTACTCTTTGGACGCGCTGCTCCCTTTAAGTAAAAAGATAAAAACCTTCCTGTGAGGCAAAAAAAGAGTGTGACCACATGCGATGCAGCACAGAGTGCACCGCAGCAGTTCCAGCCTGCGGGCGGAATTTTAGGACTTAAGCGGTGGCCCTCGTGTCAGCAGCGAACGCGTCAAACTCCTATTAACTCAAGCCCGAACTTAACATTCGTTAACACCAAAAGTTTTTTAAAAAGGGGTAACCTACAATCTCAGCAAAACATTTCACCACTCTATGTTTCCAATTCTTAGATTTCTCCTAGTTTCACACAGCTGGGCAGTACGCAAATAGCTCATACCTGCGCGTTAGTCCACCTTATACGCGTTCTTACAGGGTGCTGCTAGGTCGTGAGCGAACGTCCAGACCAGAAAATGTTTTTTGAAACACTTAAAAACAAATATTTGGATGCCCGCCGCCTCCACTTGCCACGTCGGACCGCTCCGCGTGCGGAGACCGCCGCACTGTCCGGTTCAATTTTTCGCGCGAACAAACAATCGTTTTTGGCATGAAGAACCGATTCCTAGATGGTCATTTACCGACTGTCATGGGTGCCATGTGCACGGTGACTCCGCTGTGTTTTACGATTGTCAACTTCCCGGGAGAAATTCGCTGCAAACGAGAATACGTGATGACTTGGGGAATCTGGGATGGAAAACCGAAAGTCAGCAGCAAGTTCTACGACATGTTCACCTTGGAGGTTAACAGACTAACTAACGGCGTACGCATGTTCGATGTGGTTACCAACACGGTTTTCACGTTCAAGCTCGTGCTGTACAAAATGCTCGAAGACTACGTTGGCTTGAGCGACGTGACGAGACGATTCGGAGCTAATTCGTACTTAGCTTGCCTGAAATGCTGGATCCGGGGTACCGAGAAATCTACATCTGGTCTAACGAAAATCATACATTCCTCACTACACCAAGGACTGCAACCAGGTAAACGCATGACCCCGTCGCTTGTCCCCTTTCCTTCATCGGCCGTACGTACGGAGTATGTGTGCCCACCGTGTGGACACCCCACGGACAGCTCGTGGATTTTAGCTTAAATTATGTGTTAAAGAACACCCTGTCCGGGCTTGTGGATACCGGCGTCCGCACGCGTGGACGCCGGAGTCCGATGTGTTCCGTACGCGTGATTCGCCGTCTAAGCGTGTCGTGTTGATTTTCGCCGGCATTGAGCAGGTGAACCAATCCCTCTTCGCACCAACAGCGAAGTCCGTGAAACCCAACAGCTCCACGCCAAGATGATCAGAGAGGGACGAGTGCCTAAACAAATCGTCGAGGAATTCATGAAGCAGAGCGGGGTTAAGGAACCATGCCCGATGTCAATCATTCCTGATTTTGACATTGTACGGGACTACCTTCTCGACCTGATGCACATCTTGTACAACCTGATTCACGGCGTCCACTGCGTGATTTTTGGTGATGGTTGGGGACCGAACACACGCAACTATGCGCGGAAGATGAAGGTCCATCGATCGTGGGTTATCGCATCCCCACCCAGAAATGTAAACGATCGAAGATCTGCTGCGAAGCGACTGGCAGGTAAGCTTGTAGGTCGTTTGCGAGTTTCTGCTGTTCCATACGGGTGAACACCGTGTTGCTGCCGGACGGACGGCGCATGTAACCGTACGGACGACGTATGGACCATCCACTGTATGCCTAACAATGTAAATTCTTTGCAGACAAACCATCACCGTGGGGACTGTCACCGATTGCAAAGACCGGTGCAATCAAGTGGGTACGAGGTCTGAAGCTCGCGACAAATATGGGACCTCTAGCTAAGAAACTTCTGCAGGAACCCGAAAAAGGTGCGGAAGATGAAGGCCGTGGAGCTGGTGGTATCCCGCACTTCTGGGATACTGGGCGTTATTGCATCCTGGCAAAATGCTGACGGGCAAGTTCTCCGACCACAATACGCGAGGTTCATCGGTGAATTTTCGGTGGTGGTTCGAGAATTAACCGCCCCCTCAATTCATCCAGAGGTACGTTTTGCCTAATCCACCCGTGTGCTTCCGTGTGGATATTCTCGGACACCGTACGGACGCCGCACGGACGGCGTATGAAGCCGTTCTCCATCCGGGTGTTCCTCCACCATTCACACCTGGCATGTCCCGGTTCGAGATTAAGGTTGCCTCTCATTTTGCCTTTCAGGAAATGAACAAGCTGCAGAGCCGAGTCATGCAGTTGAGAGATGAGATGGAGCGGAACAACTCCCCTGAGGCGTTGGTGATTATGTCGCATCTTCTCGTGCACATTGTCGACCAGCTGAAGGACAACGGCCCTGCACGGGAAATCTGGATGTATGTCTTCGAAGACTATTTCGGGTTGTTGAAGCTGTCCATCAAGACCCGCTCACAACCCGTCGCCAGCATGATGAAAGGACTGGAGTTGCGGCGAACGGTTTCCATGGTTGCTGGCATCAAGCGAATACATCGAAGTGGTCGAGCTCCCCATTATCGACCTCCTGCAAAGCAGAACATCTTTACAACGAAATCAAGCACTGTGCGGCCAACCGCTGGTGAGCACACCCCTAAGTATCATGTGTACCATGCATGTTAGTATGTCCATGCGTGTGGATGCTTTGTAAGTACGTGTACACGCAGTCGTTCGCACGTGTGGACGGCGATCCATACGCACGGACGGTACTTTACTATTATCCGTTTGGTCAATACCACTTGTCCAAGCGCGTGGACGATGGGTCACCCGTGCGGAGGACGTTGTCCACGCGTACGGAATACCTGTCCGTACGTACGGATGGGTTTTCACTATTGTCCGTTTTTCTCTTTAGTCTTCTTGTAAGACAACTAATTCACTTGCGCGGCGTCAATCGCGACAGATGATAGGGAAAAGATTCAAGTCTACCTTCGTACCGAGTTCTCCGAGTACGAAACTCTGTGCAAAAAGTTCGACGACAGACTCGACGCAATCAACAGGTACCAACTTATGTGCATGACTGTAAATTTTGCGAATGCCATGTGGACGACATTCGGACGACGTACGGACACCGTATGCCAACGTACGGAACATTGAGTCCACCCGTGTGTACCTTGCGAATGCAGGAACCGTGTGCAACGGAATCGTCGCAACCGATGGACGGGTCGTCGAAGGCCGATGACGGTGTTTCTACAACCAGACACGTGGAGGAGGTGCCCAGCAACTTTGCAGATTCAGCCTTTGACCGAGGAGGAGCAGGCCTTCGCCTTAGCCGGCATCGCCCCGTGGACGGAGTATCCTAGCATCAAGATTGGGCGTGAAGATTTCCGAGTGCACAACAGCGACATTGGTTTGAAGAGTTGTCAACGGTATTTCAAGAGCATCTTTCGAAGTCCGGGAGTGCCAACTCCAGCCCAACTTCTTACACGCGAGATACCGGACGATGACGATGAAGATAGGTATGGGGAAATCATGAAGATCGTCAAGCTTGATCTTCCCGGTCACGAGATCTTTCTGTTGAAGGCCCGTTGGTACCCAAAGGCGGCTGCGCTTGCGGACGACATCAGCAAGAACATTTACCTGCGCAAAGCCATGTCATGGGACGTGTCTCAGCCATTCGTTCGCGCAGACAGCATTGAGAATCAAGTGGTAATTCAGGATGTTCCTTTCATGCCGGCTTGGCTTGCCCGGTACAAAGAAAATGTTGTCCCTTTGGCCATTCGACGACGAACTGATTGCTTGCAAGTTGTGTTGGATCGCAAGGCGGATTTCTTCCGTGAAATCGATGATAACAGTAGTAGCGAGGATGACCGTAGTAGTTCATCTGATTCAGATGATTGCGGATGATACACGATGTATTATATATGTAAATAAACCGTATGTGCACGGACACCTGTATTCACACGCACGATTCCGCTAATCCATGCGGATAAACCCTTATCCACACGCGCGGATGTATGTGTCCACACGCGTGTTTCAACAAACTCCAATTTTGACGTCCATACGTATGGATTGGCGAATTCCGATCGTCCATACGTCTGTCCACACGTCGTCCGTACGCATGGGTTCGTTCGTTGACACGCCCCCATGGTGCCCATATATGGCTGATGAAGGGGCAAGCAACGCTCGGGCACACCCAGGCCCGGGTGCAATGGCTGTCCACACGTGCGGACAAGCGCAAACGAGTGGCACGGCACGGGCCTCACACTGTCCATACGCCCGTCCACACGTCGTCCGTACGCGTCGGTACGACCCAGGGACACGCCCCCATGGTGTCCATGTGGCTGATGAAGGGGAAGGAAATGCTTGGGTACACCCAGGCCTGGGTGCAATGGGTGTCCACATGTGCGGACAAGCGCAAACGAGTGGCACGGCACGGGCCTCACACTGTCCATACGCCCGTCCACACGTCGTCCGTACGCGTCGGTACGGCCCAGGGACACGCCCCCATGGTGTCCATGTGGCTGATGAAGGGGCAGGAAATGCTCGGGTACACCCAGACCCGGGTGCAATGGCTGTCCACACGTGCGGACAAGCGCACAATAGTGGCACGGCACGGGCCTCACACTGTCCATACGCCCGTCCACACGTCGTCCGTACGCATCGGTACGTCCAGGGACACGTCCACATGGTGTCCACATGGCTAAGGAGGGGGCAAGCAGTGCTCGGGTACACCCAGGCCCGGGTGCAATGGCTGTCCACACGTGCGGACAAGCGCAAACGAGTGGCACGGCACGGGCCTCACACTGTCCATACGCCCGTCCACACGTCGTCCGTACCCGTCGGTACGGTCCAGGGACACGTCCCCATGGTGTCCATATGGCTGAGGAGGGGTAGAAGCGGCATTTCTCGCTGTCCGCACGTGTGGACAACAATTTCCAGTGGTTCATACGTATGGACGACACCTATCCATACGGTCGGGCAGTGTACGGAGCGTCCACACGCGTAATAAAATCAGGTAAACTAGCATACGTCGTCCACACGGAAGCGCACGTATGGACGACGTGTGGATTTATCGTATGGACACCGTATGAACATCACTTTTACAAATTAGACAATTTCACACGTGTGGATTTAGCAAAAAAAGCGTCCATACGGCGTCCGCATGCCATCCACACGTCGGACGGACGGTTTTCCACGCGTGCGGACAGGCCAGTAATTTGTAGGGACAAGGGCAAGAAAAGGGCGAAGGAAGACGACGAGGACGATGAGGAGGGAGGGGGGGACGGGGCGCAAGACGCGAAAGGGAGCAAAAAAAAGGCGCAAGGAGAAAAGCGCGTTCGAAGCTCAATTAATTAAAAGCATGTCACGAGGAGTTTGGTACGTAAGCCCCTACTACACGCATGCGGCTTTAATTAACTTCGTTCCTTCGGTGCATGAAAAATATTGATTTGGGAAGAGTTTGGGGAGGAATTACTTGCAGAATTGCGTGCGAAGGACGGGCGTCTTGAGCCCCTACTTCACGTTCCGAAGCAAGAGTCCGCGTGACAAAATGCGTCACGGCGGTACAAAATCGGTGCAAGTGGGCGACCGCGCCCACTGAATCGTTCGTGCGGGCGAAAGCCCGATCGATTGTCAACAACAATCGATACTTGTGGAAGTGTGGCCGGTGGGCGACCGACACGAAAACGGGAAAGTGTACGTGGGTGGACCCCCAAAAACTACATCCGTACACCACGTTGATGGAGGAGGGGGTCCCTCTCACATGCCCGGTACGGTAAATCGCCAAGAAGCTGGAGGTGCTGAAAGCGCTGCCCCAATTCGAATTGGAGGAGGGGCCTAATTCGAAGGTGGAGTGCTTGCACGGGGAGGCTCGACAGCGTCTGAGTACGTTCCCACCCTCTAATACACGTGAAAGACCCTTGCAGTATATGTGGAGCATGTCGCAGCACACGTTCAGCATACTTAGTTGCTTGTGCACCTTTCTGAAAAGTAGGGCCGCAATATGCCTGCAATATGTATGTAGTATACCTGCAACATACGTCCAACGTATTGTACACATACAGTACTACATAAAACTTACAGTTTATAGCAGTTTTTGTTTGCAGTCGCCTATCTCTACGATTACAACGCCCCGGACAAGGAGGACGAGGAGGAGGCTGACCGCCTGGAGGCGGAATGCAAGAAGAAGGAGGTGGAGGCCAAGGCCAAAAAAGCACCCGCCTCCGCCTCCGCATCCGCATCCGCAAAGGGCAAGAACAAGCCCTCGGAGGGCCCCGCCTCCGCATCCGCAAAGGGCAAGGCCAAGGCGGCCGCGTCACCGGCCCCGTCACCGGCCAAGCCCGCCAAGCCCGAAGCCACAAATGTTGAAGACATCTTCTACGTGGGGAAAGAGGTGGTGGTGTACGTGGGGGCGCAAACGGAGTACGCTCCGATGAAGAGTTCGGTCCGTCCCGAGAAAGGCCAACTCGTGACGAACACCGGCCGATTGAAGGCCAACGTCGGGCTGTTCGCCGGGTTGGTGGTGGCGAATGCGGTTGGGGATATTCTCCCCAACCACATCATGGACGGCCCCGACTTCCCCCTCACCGAGGGGCTCATCGGGATCAAGGTGCGCACCAACCTTTTCTGTTCTTCAATATGTCTGTAATAGTACTGTACTAGATTTCCAGTATTTGACACATGTATTTCGTTTGGTGGGGCTGCAGGTAACTGGTATTCTCGATATGAAGAATACCTGCAAAGAGAAGCCCTACCCTTATGTCCGCAGCGCGGTCTCCTTCATCATGAAGGAGGTGGACAAGCGCCTCCCGGAAGGGATGAACGCTACCCACCGCGTGGGGAATCCCAACTCGGATGCGTCCATCTTGTTGGAGAAGGCCTTCAAGCGCGAGGGAAGAACAAAAATAAAAAACCTTGTAGTGGACGTAGCCTACGTTAGGCAGGGGGACCAATTGTAAATACTATTTGACAATTTGTAATTGTAATTGTAACTGCAACTTCAATATGCCTCTCGTTGACATATGCAATAGGTCCACAGCATACTTGCAGCATGTTGAATATGTCTGTGCAATATGCATGCAATAGGTCTACAGTATATATCCAACATAGGCTGCAACTTTTATTTCAATACATATGCAATATGTCCACAGTATATATACAGCATATTGAATTTGCATGTTCAATACGTATGCAATAGGTCCGCAGTATGTATCCAACATATTGAATGTTCCGTTTCAGTACATATGCAATATGTCCACAGTATATATACAGCATATTGAATTTGCATGTTCAATACGTATGCAATAGGTCCGCAGTATGTATCCAACATACTGAATGTTCCGTTTCAATACATATGCAATATGTCCGCAATATATATACAACATATTGAATTTGCATGTTCAATACGTATGCAATAGGTCCGCAGTATGTATCCAACATACTGAATGTTCCGTTTCAATACATATTCAATAGGTCCGCAATATATATACAACATATTGAATTTACATGTTCAATACGTATGCAGTAGGTCCGCAGTGTGTATCCAACATATTGAATGTTGACTTACAATATGTATACAATATGTGGGCAATATGTCTGCAACATGCCTTCATAGTGTTTGCGACATGCATGGTGCATGTCTCCAACCCTATACTACACATATGTTGAAGGCATATTGAAATTACTCTCTGCATCAGAACTTCAATATGTCTCCAATACGTGAGGGCTCACTTCAATACTATGTTGAACACATGTTGGAGCGCTTGCAGGCATATTGCACACATATTGTAACATTTTGTATTGTATTGAACATGTATTGTCAATACGCGTGCAATATGCCTGCAATATGCCTGCAATATGTGTTCAATACGATGTATTGCACGCGTCTAGAAACGTAGGGGTCGCGCTCTCATTGACATCATCAAGGGGAGTGTGCCGGCAGCCCTACGCGAGAGCCACCAGCAGGAGCACGCGGCTCTTCGTTATCCCGCAGGCGTTGACCCGCAGCCGATTTTGGCTCGTGAGCAACGTCTGGTGCGGGATAACCGCGCTCCTGACTGGCGGCCCACCGACGAGACCCGCAAGCTCTCGCTTTACAACCGCCTCGACCCAATCTTCTACGCGGCAGTGAAGGTGCGTTATCCGCTTGCGGGTGACCTCGGCGGTGCCTCTCTCCGCTCGCTCCAGGCCCTCGTGGTGGCCATCTTTCAGGCCTGGGCGCAGTCGGACGATGGGGTGGCGGCACGTGAGAAGCAGGTGCTGGGGACGGACGGCAAGCCCTCCGCTCTGGTCACGTCGTCGGAGTACCCGGTGCTCCTCGAGGAGATTGCGGCCTTGAAGGCCTTGGTGCGTGGTGGCCGTGCGGGCGGGGGGCAGCAGCCGCAGCCGCAGCTGCGCAGCATCGGGGGAAGCAGCATCCGAAGGGGTTTCGCCTTTCGCGTGGGTGCAGGCAACCCCCCCGCGGCCGGCTTCGAGCGCGACAGCATGAAGGCAAAGCCACTGTGCCACCGCTACCGCAAGGCCGGTAAAGGTGAGGTATATCACCCTTACCGCGACTGCCCACTTGGCGGTCGCCAACACTCGCCAACCACGGCCGCGGCTTTCTGCATTCCCATTGAGCAGGAGGACGCGGAGGGCCTGCACGCACTGGCGCTTGTGCAAGTCTTCCAGGACGCGGCAGACACCGGACCGGAGGTCTTCTCGCATGCGGCGTTGGCGTATGGTCCGCCCGCGGTGCTCACGTGCTCTCCACGGACGGCGTCGGTGGGATCGACGTGGCGGCAGGGAAGATATCTTCCTGGGATTGGCCGGCCCGGGGCCGTGTCACGGAGGCCCGGGCCGAAGGCGGGCCGAAGGAAAAGTTGCGGATGGGCCGAGTCGCATTGAGGGGAAAATCGATAAATTTCCACAATTTTATCGATTTTGGACAAATTGTCATACTTAAAATTAAAAGTTTGCGCCTGCGGCGGGCAATTTTGGGTTCGGACCGAGACGGGCCGAAATGTGGCCGAAGTAAATTCCCAATGCGGGCCGAGTCACCTCCGCGGAAGATATCTACCCTGCGTGGTGGCCTACGGTTTCTCCGTGCCGCCTCCGCCTTCTGGCAAGAGTGACGACGAGGACTTCTTGCGGCGGCTTGATGCCATCACCTCTGAGGTTCAGGCCGCCCAAGAAAAGGTACATTTCACTCACGCGTCCTTTGTTCCTGGGAGTGAGGTGGATGGCTACTGCCCGAAGGTCCGGTCCTCCCACAAGGACCGAAGTGAATTTGGGCCATAGGCCGCGTTTTTTCGATATAGTCGGTAAATGAGTGCTTTGGGGTCATATTTAGGTGTCCGACAATTATCTAAAAACTTATGTTGGGTGGTATACTCGGTGTAGCTATGTGATTTACGTCATTGAAAAGTGGGGGTGAAACCGCTCGAAATTAAATAAAAAGACCGGTCCTCCCACAAGGACCGGATTATTCCAAGCTACCTACGCTCACTAAGTGGCCTTCCTGGCGCCCACTGCACATGAAATATACTGTAACATGACCTATTCGTGCCCTCTACAATGTACAACATCTTCGGAATCCATAATACTGCGGGATATATCCCTCGCAATGTCATGCACCCACAAAAAAACTGACTTGGGTGAAATTTGCCATCAAGATTTTGTATATAGATGGAACCTCATTGCCGCGCACAAGGCAGACATTAATATGTATCGATGATGTTAAGCATTCTAAAAATCATTTGATAGGTATATATGATGACTGCAACGTGACAGGGCGTAAAACGGTTAAATGCATATGTTGTCAGGCATCTAGAACTTTACACTTGGCTAGAAATACAATGATAAAATTGACTTTATAATCAGGGTTTCGGATCCAAACCCAAAAGTTACATATATGCCAGTGTAATATGAAGTTGCCAACATGCAAAATGTGGTAAGCATGATTGGGTATAGTGTTAGGATAAAATTTTACTGCCTGACGGGATCATTCAGCTCGAAATTCAATTGGATAAAAAATTTGAGTGACATGCCATGTTTTTGAATGCCCTCCAAAGGTTGAAAATCAAAAATGATAGGGTGCATGCTACAAATGCATTGGATATCGTGAGTATATGAACATATATTGTATATGGCATATGTTCCCACTTAGTTTAGGTCCTATACATGCTAAACCTCGGAGGATATTCAATAGGTACCACAAAAAGATGGTTAAAAAAATCCCCGCAAAGCCGGTCCTTGTGGGAGGACCGAACGCGATTTGGGTCCTCCCACAAGGACCGCCGGGCAGTAGCCATGGAGGAGCATGCATCGGCTCTGGTGCGTGGCCCTGCCGCTGCGACGGGGGTCACGCCGGAGGAGTAGGTTCCGGCAGGTGGTGCGGCGGCAACCATCGGCGTCCGCCGTGCCGGCCCCTGTTATTATCCCTGTCTCGCACGTGGACGATGTGGAGCCCTCGCCAACTCAATCGGCGCGGGTGACCACCACGGAGGCGACGTGCGGTGAGTTCGGAGGCTTCGTGCAGACAGTTAATCATGCCGCCGTCCACCCGTCTGACCTGACAGGTTACGACACGGATGACTACGAGGACTTCGCGGACGGCACTTTCGCTGTGAAGCAGCGGGCTCCGGCCGGTACTGTCGGGTGCGGTGTGCCACCTTTCGGCTTTGGCAAGCCGACGATCGGGGCTCTCGCGGTGCTTTCCCTCTTCTGCATTTCTTTTGCAGGTGTGGCTGTTTCGGCTTCCACGGCTTCTGCTGTGTCAGCTTCTGCATCGGCTACGGAGATGCCTTCGCCTGGTGGTGATCTCGATTGGGAAACTCCGTCATTTTATTTTACGAGTGATTTTGTTGATTCAGTGAACCCGGCTCAGGTTTTCTTGTTGGCTGACAATGTGCCACCGCTTGAGCCGCCTGAGCCCCCTGACCTCTTTCAAGACCTTGCTCAGGCAGATTTGAGTTTCGACATGGCCTTCTTTTACGGTGTGGCTCTACATGAGAGAGTTCCTTTCGGGAATCCTCTATCCGGATCGGACTTGAGTGAGGCCACCGCTGACTGCTTTGGTGCTGTCGATTGACTTCTTGTTCACTCTGGATGCACACCAACATGGTGGTGTGCGGAACTCCGGTGACTTCAACAAATTTTCTGGTTTATGGTTTTGATTTTGACATCTGCAAGTTATCTTCTGGCTTGCTGGCTCGGTGCTTTTCAGTTGTTTAGCGGGTGCACAATGCCCGTAGGTTTCTGCACCTGTGCTAGCTAGAGGGTTTCCAATTTGTGTTTCAGAATTGCACAGTTGGATTAGCAGTTAGGTCTGTCAAACTGGCTCCTGCCTTGACTTATCTTACATTAATATCTGACTCTCCTAGACAGTCACCACCCGCAGTGCTGGGGTGGCTGGTGTGCTGAAATCTGTATAGGCAGCCCTGAACGGGAGTCCCGGTGCAGGCCCCTATGACAGACTCCTAGGCCAACACTGGACTGCTGACTGATCTATAGGTTCGTGCTGTGACACACGCTGTGTCACAGGTAGGCTAGACTCCGAAACCGTCCGAGACCGTTCCGGGTATATCTATGGCTACTATCCTTAATCCAGATCCTCCCACAAGGATCTAGCGCAAATGGGCATGGCGACCTTGTATATCGTATATAGTGGCCCGGCATATGCTTTGGGGCAATATCTATATATGACCCTTTTGAATTATCTATAACATTTTTTTGCTTGAAATGTCGATGCTTTAACCTTTAATCTTAGAGTGGTTTGGGTGGGTGCTTTCACAGAATTTTAATTAAAATGCTAGATCCTACCACAAGGATCTAGGGTACCGACAACTCTAGGCCTTGCTACACGAGCTCGGGTTGGTGCGTATGTTGTTAACCCTCGAGGGTATGACCAAAACTAATTGTGTAAGCCCTTTAATATAATACTAGCCGGATTAATCGCCGCATATGCGCATGACATGGTGTAGTACCGTCGAAATTCAATATTTCCATCATAATTAGGATCTGAAAATTGCATTCTAGAACCTCTAGCGGCAGTTCAAACCGTTCAAAAAATCCCCCAAAAATCCCAGGGACACTTTGAAGTCATATTAAAGTACTAAATAAAGTGCTCACCAAAGCAAAGATCTAGCCTCAAAGCTTAAAATGGACCAAGACTTACGCCCAGAATGCGAAATTATCCCCATACTTAAGGAATGTGTATATCTCACCCATGTTACCGCGTTCGTGTGATGTGTCCAATATACACTATCCAAGTCGTATTTCGAGCCGAATATGATTAATATACATGCATACCTTGAGATATATCACGTCTATGGTGGAAAAGGATCGACATACGATTGACCAAAAAATATGGAAGAGACACCCCGGTTTTGAAGCTTTAAAAAGCGTAGCCGTTTAAAATTTGGTTGGGGCATGCTATAAATGCATTAGCTAGGAGTATATATGTTGGATTCTCGTCAAACCACGCACCACACTACTTAATATAGGTCCCATGTGGAAAGTATTCCTTGGTGTTGACTTGTAAAAAGCTCGTGGGGCGCCCAAATAAATTATTGAAAAAGTGATCCTTGTGGGAGGATCTAGAGCGTTCTAGGTCCTCCCACAAGGATCTCGGGATAGTAGCCATCTAGCTTAGGGTTTATTTATCTTGAGTGTTTATCCACACACAGTTCGGGACCTCTGATATCTAGTGAACTAGGATATTCCGGTATCGGTGACCCCCCACATCATACGGAAGCACAAAATGCAGGGGTACCCGACGCCCACCCAGCGCTTTACCATGGCGCCAACGGGTTCTGTCTTCCACTCACCAACCGGCTTGGTGGTGTAGGCAGTCTTACGGTCAAAGGTCACGGCGTTGAAGTTCGGCTTCTTCTCCCGCTCCTCACCACCACCACCGGACGGCGGGGAGTAGCCGGTGTCCTTCACTGCGGGGGTGGCGAAGGAAAGCTCCTCACGCCATACCGTGCGAATGCGCAGGCATAGTGTGGAGATGAAGGAGAAAGGCGTACCACCCCGTAGCTCACGGATGACGTTGATGTACAACGGGGTGACGTACGGAGACTGCTTGGCCGAGGCGATGAGGATGTGCCACAGGTCTTTACCCGCTTGGCCTCGCTGTACTGTAGTCGGGGTTGATCCGGGCGTGCTTGTCGCCCAGAGTACGGATGACGGTTAACTGTGGCGCTGGGTCGTCGGGCTCGTTGACGATGGTCGATAGCGCATCTTCACCCAGAAACGGTCGGAGTCGGAATCGGGGACCCCCTCGACCTCGTAGCGTAGGCGCTGTAAAATGTAGCGGCCGTCCCCAGGGTGGGAACGGGGCGCCTCTGCGTAAAGCGCCAACGCAGTACCACGAAGAACGATGGGGAGGACGGCAAAAATGATCTCGTTGAGCACCACGTGGTAGTAGTCGTAGTCGTGCTCGAGGTCAAGTAACTTGGAGAATTCCGGGAAGGACACGGGGAACACAACATGACGAAGTGCTGAAAGCAGAGCGGTGAAATCGGCGTCAGCAGTCTCGGTGTCGAGGGTGTAGCCAATTTTAGGGTTATAGCCTCCAGGCCGTAAAACAGCGACGATGTCGGCGGAATACGTGAAGGCGTAGGACAGCTGTTCGAGGTACTCTTCTTCCCTGCCTTCCTCCACCGGGGTAGAGGCAAGGGCTGACGGGTCGTTGAAGAAATTGGACGGCAATGGCGACAGCCGCACTGATGATGGCCGGGAACGCAAGGATGCAGTCGACACAATCCTTCTCGGGCGAGTCGGACCCGGCGTAGCACCGCCGGAATCCACGGGAGACCTTGAAGGCGTGGCGCTAGCCCGCCTCGCTGAACGGAGCGAGGGCTTCAGCGAGCCCAATTTGGCGTTGTTGTGACATGTTTGGCAGAAAATAATCCAGAATGCACGAAAGCTGACGGAGACGGTGCGCGGGATACCAGTCACAGTCGGTAGGCAAGCCACGAAAGACGGAAGCGGCAAAAGGAACGGAGACGGAAACGGAAATTGCCGCTTGACGGTGCAGAATACGCTGACTAGTTGACGGAACTAGAATCGGGAATAACCGAAGTGAGTCGAATCTACCGGAATCACCACTCACGTGAAGTGGGACCGATAACCTGATGAAACAGGTGAAATGGTGAATATATATATATATATATGTAAGGATAATATATATATATATATATTCAATGCAGCAGGAACACACAAAAGCAGTGCTGGTGAAACCGGGTGATAACTTAATTGATAGATAGGTTACGGGTGTGAGCTAACTAGCAGATCAGTGACAGATGGTGACACACGACCGGCGACACACGCAGCAAGGGGTGATGCTAGGGAAAGGCTGGGCCCCCATACGGTGGGAATTTCAGCCGTGAAATCCCCCTCCCCCCACCCAAGCCCCCCACCCAAGTCCCCCCACCCAAGTCCCCCGGCCCCCACCACGCCGGCGCACGGAACCTCCGCTCGGAACTACGACGAGATATGAAATTTATTAAAATTTATAGTGATATTTCAGTAAAAACTTGCGAAAATGTCAATATTTTGCTCATAGTGCAGTTAGTTATCGCGCAAAACCGCTCTTGAACTCAAGGTCACGTGTTCGAATCTCGTACTGAATAATGCAAATCTTTTGAGAATCGCAAAAGAAATCGGTCGATTTCGCAAAATTTCATGCCAAAAAAATCAGGGGGCTGACTACCACTTGGTCAAGGCGGCTTCGCGAGGGGAGCTCCACTTGGGCCGAAAAGCAAGTTTGAGCTACCCACTCGATCTTAAGATCCCACATAGAGGAAGTGGGCAAGTTTTCCCAAAAAATCTGGTCTATCATTCCGGCTTCGGTCGCCGCTTCGCTTGTGATGACTACCACAACAATCGTAGCGCGCAGTAGAGCAATACTAGGATCTCGGAAGGGTGAAGCTGCGCACTGCACGACGGAATCACCAGATAACCTGTAGTGCGCACAAAGCTCATGAAGAAACAAGCCAAAACTCGGACGATGTGCAACGCCACAAACAGGTCAAACATTGAACCGTCAGCAACAACCCGACCAAAAGGCCATCAAAAAGCAAAAGCTTGAGCAAGGGAGGTGGGTGGGAAAACACTCTTCTTTGAAACAAATCAAACTGCGGAGCCGAACTCTCACAGAGTTCGAAACCTTATACCACGTAATGGTACCTCCCTTCCCGCCTGACACATAATCAGCGTAGTTATGTGACACGGCACCTCTCGCTCCGCTCACTGTACTGTGACACATAATAACATTCAGTTATGTGACACGCATACACTACAGTACCCCCCTAACTACCATAGCTACCAAGTAATCACATATGTAGAGCAAGACTAGGTTCTCGGAGACGGAACAAAGATCTGATTGAAAGACCCGTAAACATGCCAAGCGCCAATACGCAAAAACATCAACCACGAATCATCGGTGTAACATGCGTGGTACATCTTACTAGAATGTCCTAGTGACACAGTGAAAACGCTGAACGCCGTAGGGTCGAGAGCCCTTCCTGTGCCCCTTCATGTTCTGTTGTCGATTCTTTCCGCCGCGGCCCTGTCTGGCGCGGGGAGCTGCACCCCTACCTGTCGCCCCAAGACCGGTGAGCCAGGGAACATATCAAACTTTTATGTCGTACGGCCAACACTCAAATTTTCCATCGGCCAAGTTTCGGCCATCTCGGCCAAAATCTAAGATTGCCCGCAAAAATTTAATTTTAAGTATGACAATATCATAAAAATCGCACAATTTCGGGGAAATTTTCAAAATTTTACATAATTCGTCTCGGCAAACAAGCAAAAGCACCCTCGGCCAAACGTCGGCCACAGCCTTCATCGTACGGCCACAGACCGGCCATAAGAGGTTGATATGTTCCCTGCGGTGAGCACCCTGCCCGGACGTCTGCGGCTGAGCATCCCGAGGCTGCGGCGGGTGTCTGGGCTCGTCACGCCTGCGGCCACCCACGATACGAGCCTGCGGGATACCCGCACGGGCCATAAGGGCGGCAGAAGGGGACTCCCCAGAGAGGAGTGAGGCCGCCAATGCGGAGACCCCATCCTTCTTCTTCTTCTTCTCTTTAAGCAGCTTCGCCTCCTCTGTCCGCTGCTGGTGAAATGCCTTCACGCCAGCGTGTACTGCTGGATGCCGAGCGCCCGCTTCTCCCTGCCCTCTGCCGTTTTAGAACTCCACTCCTGCAGCAAGTCCTTATAGTATGTGGGGCACATACGGAGGGTGAGAAGGTCCAGGGCGAACCCCACACCCCACACATCGTCAGGCTCGATGCCAGGCCTGAGCTCGGACCGAATAGCGGTGTGGTGCTGCATGAAACCCTTGATGTAGGGCTCAGGGTCCACACCCTCCAGCAGCTCGATAGCCGGTGCGGTCTCGAACAAATAGCCATGGGAGACCCACGGCCTGCGTCGCCTGGCCACAGCGCGGCAGATAACAAGCCACGCGCGGCGTCCATCCTCCTCGGACACCGCAGCGGACTCCTCGATAAGCCGCAGGCAAGATCCTCTCACCAACGCGGTGAGAATGCGAAAGAGAATCCTAGATGCCTCAGGGAGTACACGTGCTGTAAGATCGGTAGGGTGAAATACCGCAGCGAACTGAAGATTGTAGTCTGTAGTTGGGTTTTTACCGCTCGCGTGAAGCGGTCCAAGGCCTCCTCACGAGGCACTTGGCCTTTAATTTTGTCGATGTCAAACACCCACTCCGAGGCCTTGATGTGCGTTGGCCGGCACTGGTCACGCACTTGCTGGATGATGCCAGTGCGGTGACCCGGCTCCCGGAGAATGGTTTTGCAGTCCTCAATGAACTCCCTGAGAACCGCAGCACCTCCAGTGTCATCACCCGCAAGTGGGCGAGCCTTCACAGGCGTAGGAGGGATAGGAGCCTCAGGGCCGTCGGAGAAGGGGAGAGCTCTCCGCGTGTCGATCCCAGCCGGGACCGGCGTGGTAAATCCATCCGAAGAATCCACGGTGGTCATAGCGGCCGTAGGTGGAGCACCGGCGCGATGAAACCCTAATAATAAGGCTTAGCCCCCTTCAAGGAAGGGGCCAAATCTGAAATAAATTCAAAATCTGCTCCGATGCTCACGAAACTCGGTGACACGGCCGGGTTTGGCGAAGTAAAAATATACCCCAAAGGAAAATGTCTGGAAGCCAAAACTCCGTAAATGCCAAGCGTCCAAAAACGGTCAACTCAACCGCAAGATCCGTAAATGCGCTCAATAAACACGAACAAGCGGCAAGCGTGGCGAATTAAGGTAAAATGACACGGGTAAAGAAGCATAGAGTCACGAGTAAAAATGCGGAGCGGCGGGGGTGGGCGGAAAGTAAGAGTTGGGGGGTCGAGGTCCTTGCGCTTGTCGAATCCGCTGTCATGGCCCATTATTGTTAACGTGTCGCGAGCCACTAGGTGCCATACTCTGCGCGATGCTGCATACAGTCGGGGGCCCCAGCGCTCTCTGACCCTTCTCCTCCATACTCTCCTCCGCCACTCGTCGCGCTTACCTCATCATCTACGCAGTCAGTTGCACCGCGAAAACGCGGCGCCCCGCAACATTCTACCTACTCAGCCACGCTCGCCCCTCTACAGCTTTAGCCAGCCATTTAGTGGCTTTGAATCAAAACCACTTTAGGCAAGTGGTGGGCCTATAGCCTACTAGAATGTCCTGGTGACACAGTGAAAACGTTGAACGCCGTAGGTTTTGAGCGAGGCAATCGGGTATATCAAAAGATAGAATGAATACACGACTCTCAGGCTATCTAAGCTCTGAGGCCGTCACTAGGCAATCATATCGTGTGTCACAGTCTAAGCTACCGAAGTCGAACTACTGAGTATAGGTAGGAAGTCACTGTACTGTCACTGTCACTGTCATACGTCATACGGGGTACTGAACTACTGAATCTCAGCACATCTTGACTTGAACTCAGCGAGCATCGAGCCAGCAAACGTATGATCCATCATTGCTTTTCGGCACAGTGCCAAGCAAATCCCTTTGTGCACATTCATTTTGCAACATTCTCTGCAACCAACGAGCGGTATGAACCAAACCCAATTGAACATGCGAGATCTTAGCGATTGGCAATAACTTCCGACAACACGTTGAAGTGGCTTCAAGCCCAAACAATCTCGAGTCAGATCTCAACTCTAGTGAGGAGCCACGGCAATAAGCCTCGGTAAAAAGCCAACGCTCTCACGGGTACTTCACATTCCCCTCATTTTGACGTTGGCAATACGCCAAATCAAGAGTGAAACAACACGCTTAAATTACTTCTATGGCTATAGGCCAAATATGAACATTCATCTTAGCTGGCGATAAGCCGAGCTATCTTAGCTGGCGATAAGCCGAGCTGGCAAGGCGAGAAGCCAAGCTCTTCCATAGCAATACGCCAGGAATTGGCAACGTTAACGTTGCTGGGAAATATTCCCTAAAGGGCTTGAAGCCGCTCTCTGCTCATTCGAATCAAAGTACGCCCTTAGGGCCACCCAACACTTGCCCTCTCGGCCTGCCTCGTGGCTACTACTTTTCTTGCCTTTTTAAGGCGCTGTTGATCCTCCTCATTCTGAACAACTGGTTCCTCCTCAAACTCTTGTGCAACCTGCCATCCGAACTGAAAAGCGACGTGGATTACTAGCGCACGTCCCTCTACCCAAGCGATACCATCCTCCAAAGTAGCTCGCACTCTCTTCAACGCTGAGAGCTGAACTTCATCAAACGAATCCGGTTCTAACAACAACGAATCTACCTGCGTCTTAGCCTCGAATAAAAACGAATCCACTTTGTCTATACTTTCGAATCGACGCTTACACGATAAGTCCTGTACTTTTGCATCACCTGCCTTCGAGTGAGCGTAACCGCCCGATAACCAAGAAACAGGGCGTTGCAGCCCTCGCTTCTAGTGGGCTCTATCGCCCTCACCGATTGCAAAATTGAGTCGAGATTCGTCGCATTTTGCGTTACCCTGCTACGCTGCTCACAAATCAAAGTCGCAAGGTAGGACTGGACTTCTCTGTCGCTCTCGGACAAATTCGGAATCAAGGCGGAAAGCTTCTCCTTATATATTGCATACTCATCGGACGCTTTCACGAGTGCGATCTTCTCCTCTAATTGAGCGTCAGAAAACTCGTCCATACGTAAAATCGAATTATCGCTTCAAAAGACGTAATGAAAATTCTTGAATAAAAAACACCCTTCTTTGAAACAAATCAAACTGCGCAGCCGAACTCTCACAGAGTTCGAAACCTTATATCACGCAGTGGTACCTCCCTTCCAGTCTGTCACATAACCGTAGTTATGTGACACAACACCTCTCGCTCCGCGCGCTGTACTGTGACACATAACATTCCGAGTTATCGCGCAATACTGCGAATCTCTAGGTCACGTGATCGAATCTCGCAGAGTGAATCGTAAAGCGTATCTTCAGAAAATCGTAAAATTTCGGTAGATTTCGCAAAATTTCATGCCAAAAAAATCAGAGGGGGAGGGGGGAGGGCGACTAGCCACTTGGTCAAGCCGGCTTCGCGGAGAGGGGGCTACCCACTTGGGCCTGAAAATCAAGTTGGGGGGGACTACCCACTCGATCTTAAAATCCCACATAGAGGAAGTGGGCAAGTTTTTTTTATAAAAATCTGGTCTATTATTCCGGCTTCGGTCGCTTCGCTTGTGATGACTACCACAACAGTCGTAGCGCGCAATAGTGTCGCAGCGCAGTCGCAGTCGCAGTCGAGTGATATGCCATGCCGGCCATGACATGACATGCCATGCCATGACATAACATAACATAATGATGGAGAACGTAATAGCGACAAAGCACTAGCTCTCCAATATAAATTTATACTCAGGCGATCAACTCTGAATATGTATTTGTACGTCGCTTCAAACTAGACGCTTGAGCGCAGAGTGAGGCTCGAACACGAGACCTCATGGTTCATCCGTAACCCGAAGTCAGAAATCGGGATCTGCCTAGTCGCACGCCTTGTCAACTACACCATCCTGAGCGTGTCTGTTCGAGCCTCACTCTGCGCTCAAGCGTCGAGTTTGAAGCGACGTATAAATATATATTCAGAGTTGATCGCCTGAAAATAAAGTTATATTGGAGAGCTAGTGCTTTGTCGCTATTACGTTCTCCGTCACATAACATAGCATGACATTACATTACATGACATGCCATGCGGACATGACATTACATGGCATTACATGCCATGCCACCCGAGTACCGACGGCGACTGAGACGGCATCGGCAACGGATCCGTATCGCATAAACGGAGCTAGGAAATCGGACCAAATCGTTGGGGTTTTTCCTCATCAGACAAGAAACGGCTAAAATTTTATTTCCTCCTGGCATTGTGCATCGTCGCCAACAAACGACGACACGACTGTACTGTATTCTTATTAGGAACGGCAAACCGCACATCACCATGCATGTTGTTGTTTGCGGAAAGGCAATTGCCGCATAATAAATGCACAATATCAATACACACATAACATACTATATAAGATACTTTGCCTGGAAATGGACATAGCATGCCAACAACAAAAAATAATGATATACAGCCGGTATATCTCGGGTGTGTGAATACACTTAACAGTCAGAATACGCGGTATTTCAGATATGTATTTGTGATATAGAATAATAACGAAGACAGAACTTAAACCTAAACCTAGAACCTCGAACGGTCACGGTTACTGTACTACTACCTGTACTCAGGTCTAGACAGACTCAGATTGGACTTGGGTCTGAGTGGGGGCCTGAACCGAGACTCTCGGACAGGGCTGCCCACCCAGATCCCGGAAAAAAATAAAGCAAATTGAAGAAATAATTATTTTCCCCAAGTGAGCCGACCACGAATAACGTTTTTTTTTTTGAATTACTAATTGAAGCAGGTCTACCTATAAACGATTGTAATTACTTTGTTGATGCTTTTTTGGGAGTAGAGGGGGAATCAATATTGTGAACATTCCCAGTTTACCCAAAAGTTCGTAAGGCACATATTGTAAACATGGCATATACGTGCAATTGAACTATATGTACCCTACTACCATATATATATATGTGCAGTATGTGTGCAACTGGCCTATAAAATACCTTCTTATGTCCCGATATATAGAAGCGAGGACTATAACTAAAAATACTAGTTCTGACAGACCCCCGAAAACCACACATATTCTAGCTTACGCTGAAGGTACACCTTGCATCATATACTTGGGTGACTGGTATATACCGCTCGCGATTCTCGTACATACAGCCCTCAAAACCACGCGTAAATGTTTGGGACACACGCCGAGTTCACAAGACTGAGCTTACATAAGCAAGCGGCAACTCGACGACTGCCATGTTCACTTTTAAATGCATTGATTAAAACCCCCAAGAAAGGATAGCAAGTGCACTCGGCAACCTTAGCTATTGTTATTACAGTTAATTGTTTGTGCACCTAATTCAATTCTGATGAAAAAAGCCCCCTCTAGTCCATACCAATATTATTCGTCATGCAATGCTTATGAGCGCACCAAATGCAGAACTCCTTAAACAAGACTGTGCCACCGTTATTTTCATCAATTTCATCATACTTGGCTCCTGCCTCGCTACGAGTGGAATTGACCCCGACAACGCTGCATCCCTGGTACAAACAAAAACATTGTCAAGAGAACTTACCGCCTGTCGTCACGAAGCCAAGGGCACTTCCAAATGCGAAGATGTTTCTCGTCTGCAAAAAGCTTGGTGAAGATAAAAAGGTGTTGGCTCAAAAGCAAACTAAGGAAGTGCGTAATCCCTCCGCACCTGAAGCCATTCATCCCGTGAGAGCCTACGGTCGTGATCGCTGTCTATCTCCTCAAACTTCTCCCACACTTGGTTGAAATATATCACGTTTGCAATCATCGTCCTGCTCGTGGACAGCGGTAGTACGGCTCATTAGAAACGGGACGAGTATGACAACTGGAGAGAATTTTTGTTTTACAGAACTGGTACGATAGAAAGTAAGAAGCAGAGTCATGCGGACGTAATAGGCGACCGTGCGTGAGAAGACATACCTGAATTCATGCTTGCTGATGAAGCCACTCTGTAAAAAGTTGGAAGAGGATTAATATGAAGCGAGATGACACCAAGAAGCTCACAAAGAATACGCAACCTGTAACTTCAGGATATTTTCATCCAGCCTTGCGCGGTGTTTCGATATGCTTGAAGTACAACAAACGCGTGTTTTCGCTAACTTGAGCTTCAGCAAAAGATGAAAACATGACTGAGGAAGCGTCTACGACAGCGACGCTTACAGTTATCAAGGTACCGTACCTTGTTTTTGTCAGAAGCATAGTAGGCACGAATAAGAGCCGGCTTATGGTTAAGAGGAGGGTACTTGTCACAGATAACCTTGTCAATCTCGGCGAGTGATAGAATTCCTGCTATCCAGGCGTAAAAGCGTATGAGGTGCATTCTTTCATGTTTCCAAGAACATTTTGGGAAGTCATCAAATATAAATTAAAAATTTCGGTATTCAGCTTCTGTGTGCTTTGGCAGCATTTTGAGTGCGCCCTGATGGACACGACATTGAAACGAATTCTCGGCGAGTCCGTAGTTCCCGCAAATTCCGCACGTGGCTATTCAAATGCCTAGACCAAGCAGCAGCATGAGAAGCAATGCAAACCCTGCAGGCAAGACTGGCAGAGAACATTTCGGTTGACTCGCACCGTTTCCGTTAAAATCAAACTCGTCAAACAACTTCAGGCAAGCAGTGACGTTCGGGGTGGTCATTTTGGCAACAGCCTGTTTCGTAGGAAGATGAAACAGGTCCTCCATTTGGTGATCAACATCGTCTTCGATGCTCTCTCCATACCCACCCTTAATTCCGTGAATCGTATGGCCATCTTTGCCCTTGAACTTGGTGATTTTTTGCTCCTGAGCAAAGGTCAAGGTGTCACTGTGGTATTTTTTGTGATGAATGAGGTCATTATGCGAGTATTCTGCGGAGGCCTTGTGGTGCGACATGATATGAGGACTACCCTAGTGCCTGAGTGGAAAATGCGGTTTTCTGAGGTTAAATTTTCAGATGCAAGGCACTCGACTGGAAATAAAACATTTGTTTCAAATGTTCGCCAAAACGGGACGCGGTCGTGTAATTATATTTATTGTTGGATTGTGACGCAGCGCAGCGCAGCATCGAGCATGAGCATCACGATCGGCATTCGATTTCGCATCAGCACTGCATCGGCATCCAGCTTCCAGCATCGCATCGACGATCGAGCATGATTGATGATACGTCATATGTTTAATGATAACAAATTAACAATTAGCATTATAAATTCTAGATTTATTTATTTATATGTATCATGTTTCGTGTATGATCGATGATCATGATCGTGATGCGGCAACCGGCAAGCCGGCAAGCCGGCAATCCCGAATGCCCGAATGCCCGAAACCGATTTTGATCTGATAAACCGATCTTGATCTAGAGCTACTGTACAGTAGAGTACAGTAGAGAGTAGTAGTTCAAGCGCTTTCCCTTTCGTCCTTTCAACATCGAACATGACCTTCTTGCGTTCGGTTGGAGCTTGGTTGAAGCACGAAGTGAAAAAATCGGTTCCGTCGTCATCTCAGCCAGACGAGGTTATACCTGTACAGACACGGTTGAGAGTCCTGTCCCTTCTGCTTATTCTCGTCCAGCTCACTTGCTTGTAAGTACTTTCGTTTGATCAGTTATTGGAGGGAGAGCATTTCCGTGACGTCGTGTGTGGTCAGTGCTGTCCACTGCTTGCATGCGTGGTGTCTCCTAACCAAAACTTCAACCGTTCCCACACGAAAATTCCCAGTGCTATCTTCTATCACAGTATTGCAACCAATATCTCCACATGTCACGCTCAGTGTTTAGGATTCGCCCACCTCTCGTCAGCCATCCCTTCAGCAAGAGCAACGCATCGCCCACACTTTCTCGCGTCGGTTTCTTGAAGGCTTCGACACGGAGAACCATATTCTGGTCGCGGTGGTCGCCGATCTGTGTTGCAACTCAGAGTCGTTCTCAGAATGTCGCCAGGCCGTGTGTGCTGGTAGTTTCGCCACGGACTGACGCTTTAGTAGCGGCAATGTCGAGCGTGCGAGACGCTTTAGGCTGTCACGCGGTGGGCATACAACACGGCGATAAAAGAGGTCTGTCGCTTGGGCAAGAGCTGTCCTTGTGCGCCAGCGACTCACCGGACTGCTGGATCCTGCGAGGTGCCTCCGCCGAGGACGCGGTCACCTGTGGCTTGGACCCCTCCTCCGGGCTTCTGCGTAGCCTGCGCCTTTCCCCTGTGCTATGCGTGGTCGGCATAAATAATGACCCGAGTTTAAGCGAGGATGCGGACATGAGCGCGACAATCAGCGCCGCCAAACGCGCTTCTGTGACCGGGATACCCTCCATCGCTGTATGCATAGCTTCCACATCCGTTGGACTCCCCTTGGAACCCGCTCAGATGGCCCTCCAAGCTGTTCTCGGCGCCGTTGGTCGGACAATACAGGAGGGTGCTGAGCTTACCACGGCCGCCAACTGCCCAAGGGCACACTTCCCCTTTCCACTCAATGGGAGGTGGTCCGCATTAGGTACGAATCAGCTGCCGGTCGATGCGGAGATCCAAGCAAGCTTGTCCGCCGCCTCCGCAGATTTCGCCGCCTCTGACTGCTGGTCCCTCGGAGAGATGGCATTGACCAACGGTGATGCGAGCGCTCCTAAATCATCTCCTGAGGATAAACGCTCCATTCTTCGGCGCGCTTTCTGCGACGGTGACACTTTTGTGTGCCTGCACGTGCCGCCACGTTGGAGCCTGAGCCACACTCCGAAGCCGTTCACTAGCACGCTCCCCGGCGTCATCTGGCACCAGCAGCAGGTTAGCGCACGATTTGAGAGGCCCGGTTCATCGGCGCTGAATACCGACAGCAGTACGGCGGAGAAGGACTTATGGGGAAGGTCCCTTCCCTTCCAGAGTTCCAACCAATATCAGCCGACCTCGGAGGGTGCCACCTTCGTCCCGCAGCTGAATACCGACAAAGTTATCAACAGTACGCGGCCATGTTCGACATCAGAGTCCACGTCGTTACCGATATCGTTCACCATTGGTACTGGAACCACGCTCTGCGATAGCAGCACACGAGGTGATGTGGATGCTGTGCTGTCGGGGAAAGCATCACTCACAACTTTGCAGACTTGGCCGCATTCCCATGCATTTTCTCTGCTCGATGATCTCAAGGTGGAGGCCTTGAGGGAGAGTCCGCGCGGGCTTCCTTTGTGGCTCGATGAATAAAACAGTTGATCATCGGCACGGTAGGGGTCTATAGACCCCTAAGTAGATAGCCATTGATAGAACATTACCCCTCTCCGGCGGGGGGGGGTACTGTCACCAGCGCTGGCCGGTGAAAATGTGTGTTCCAGAATGTGACTTGAATGACTGTCATCTTTATGGCAATCATAAGTAGGCATATTGCATGTAAGGCATCTTGCCAAATACGCATGAGGAAATGCATTTCTCATTTATATGGCATTTATATGGCATGTGTATCATATCTTACAAATTATCAAACATGCACTATGCGGTAGCCGCGCAGGTAGAGGCGGTAAAGCCCTCTCCCGACCCGTCCCCCCAGACGCCCATTTATCCCCCTACCCCCATGTCAACGGTCGAGGAGCCTAATGGTCCAGTCGATTTTCGATGCTTCAGAAAAATCGATTATACCACTTTTCTGGTCCCATACCTTTCACGACATCGAGGTTGTATACCAACCCCCAAAATCTGATGCACGAAGGTCCTACCCATGGGAGCCGCGCCGAGTCACCGAGATCCGGTTTATTGAAATTCCCATAATATAGCGCGATGGTACGATTTTTCATACTTTAATATGGGAAAATATTTGTTTCAACTTTGGTTGTTACTGAACTATATGTTTTTTGGGGGCAAAAATAAATGAATGGAAATCATTACATCGATTTAAGGCCTTTTTTGTTCGTCTATGGTCGGTCAATTTCTCATGTTTGCATTAGTAAATTAGGTTTGCGATCTGTGGTTTTCAATTGTTTCTAAATGTACCTTACAAAAATTGGGTCCCCAACAGACACCCGCGCACAAGTATTTTGACAGGATTTCAAGGGGAGTTAGGAGATTCCCGTTCAATGAGACGTGGGGGATATACGTGTAAAAAACGCGTGCGAAATGGCATGCAAAAAAACTGCAAATTCTATGATTGGTGTTAACATTATATGACCTATACCCTAAAACCCGAAGATGGCGTCAGCCATCCACATATTGTGCCAGGAGGCACGACGTACCTGCTGAGCCACCCAGAATAGGGGGGCTGATTTCGATGAGAATAAGAGTAGCGAACTATTAGGGAAAATAGTGAGTGGATGTGACATTGCTTGAGCGAACAGTTGGGGAAATAATCTGTGAGCTCAGAGTGGTGAATAAAGAGAGATCACTGAGTTGGTCTCTCAGACTTGGACAACAAATGATATAACTCTTGCTGTCTGGGTTTATGTTAAATAGTATATCTGAATATATGCGGTATGATTCCTCAAGATAATAGAGGATAATAGTTTACTCCTGGGAATTCCCCTGGGACAATTTGGTATCTTGGGCGTGTGGGCGTCTTTTTAGCTCGCTCTCGCTCGCTTTGCGTACTTACATGCGCACTTTGGACCTGTGGCAAACTGCTTTCAGCTTTCGTTGCGACGTTCTGATATGTTTTTCTCGTGCGTTTCGGTTGTTCTGGCGACTTAACGGGTTAGCGTCCTTGAGGCGGGACCGTTTTGGTCGTTAGTTGCACCGGTTTCGCTCGCTCGCGCTCGCGCATGCAACTTCTGGACCTTTTGGTAACGGCTTGGATACTTCGTGGCGGGCTTCAAGGATGTTTGCTGTGGATATTTTGAGGTTGTTGGCAGTTTTTTCGGCCTAACATCTTCGGGCGACACCGGCTTTTGTCAGCTTTTGGGCCAAAATACCGCTTTTTCGCTCGCTCGCGCTCCTTAATTGCGTATTTGGGCTCTGCAACACATATTGGGGGGGAGAGGATATGGCTGGTACCAACTTTTATGCAATTTTTATGGACTATCTGCAACGTCTCCAACTTGCATCTAACAGTGGTTCACCTTCAAACAGCTTATTTCTTCAAAATATGTGCTGAATCTTGCCTTTTTGAGTCAAAACCCTGAGTTCGTTCCGCCTTGATTACACTCAGTCAGCTTCAAATATGGACTTCTGGGCGGTGGAAATCCTTTATTTTTCTTAGTATGAATATTTTTGGCCAGTATATACCACTTGCTGGAGCTATGGGACCTTGCTGAGCTTTTTGGTTGCAGCATCTTGACCTCAGCCCATACTTAGGCACTTAAAATCTGTGTCGCGGAGCCCTGGCAAAATTTTGAGAAAATGGACAAAAATGCAACGAGGACTACTTTGACACCACTAGAGAGCCCCTTTCAACATTATTCTCAACTCCAATAGTGGTGCCAGCGACCTCAGCCTTGTGTCTACTTTAATTCCGATAGTGAGGGGCCTTATGAAGCCGAGGTTCCAACGCAACCAGTTGTTGAAGGCGGTGAGCTTATAACAGCCCAGCCTCTTTCGCTCTCCATCTTAGGTCATGAATGTTCAGACGTGCCCGTTGCTGATGCAGGCACTGATGATATAGGCAAGGCCGCTGCGGGCGAAGAGGGCGCTGGTGGAGACGACACGGGTCGTATACTACCATTTCCAAAAACGGCTCCACCTCCTTCAATTGTAACTTCACCTGTCACTCGTAACGAATCTCGAAGACTCTCTGCAGCAAGCTCTCCAGGGCCATCAGGGGCAAGCCCTGCTCCAGGGCCATCAGGGGCAAGCCTTGCTCCAGGGCCATCAGGGGCATGCCCTGCTCCAGGGCCATCAGGGGCAAGCCCTGCAGGTGCAGGTCCATCAGGGGCAAGCCCTGCTCCAGGGCCATCAGGGGCAAGCCCTGCTCCAGGGCCATTAGCGGCAAGCCGTCTCCCATCAGCGGGCCTTGTATCTCCTGCAGCTAGAACTCCGCAGCGCCATCCTGCTGCATTCATCATGGAGCAGGATGTTGAGGAGATTGTGTCCCCTTCAAAGACTCCGAAGACCGCCGAAGAAACCGAGGCAGAGGAGCAAAAAAAACAGGCTGTCATTCGCAAGCAGGCATCTTCCCTCCTGAGATTTACTTATACGACCATTGCTTTTTTGACGGTGTATGTGCATTACTAAAACCAAGCATACGTTGCTTCTGTGGGCCATCAGGGAAATCGATGACATGCATAAGTTGGTCGACAGGTAATAATCCATGTGCGACATCGTGGAGAATCCCCATCCAGCACATCTTTGATGCAGAAGGAGCGTATCGCCCTCGACCACTGGACGAACATCACGCCCAGGCTATTGCCGAAATGATGTACTGGAACCCACACACCGGTTCGGGATCTCCAGCCCTGATTGCTGTCATGGAGAATCAGAATGATCCAACGAGCACCAACCCAGATACATTCGTTTGGGCGGACATCGGAAAAGGCAGATACAAGTAAGACCCATTGATGGATGCATTGATGGATGCATGCAGATATGTTCCAACTTACACTTTCTTTGTTGTTCTACAGATTCATCTGCTTTGGACATCAGCATTTGCTGGAGGCAAAGCGTCGCTGCGTCAAGGCGGATGAAGCAAAGCACGCGAACCATGCAAATCGAACGGAAGCGTTTCAGTTCATCGAATGCCGTCTCTTCATGAACTTGAGCGCCCTCGAAATGAATCAGGTGTGTCTCACTCATGCCAGTTTTCTCAGGTGCTTCTCAGGGCTTACATACTCAAGTGTTTAGGGAGGTTTTACGGTCGGCCAGCTTCTCGGCTATAGTCATGATCCGTGCAATTCGTTTGCGCACGCAGCTTGGGAATAAGCAGAACAACATTGACGCCTACATGAAGCACCGCAACATCACGGAGATCATTCTTGGCATGCGAAGGCACGTGGAGAAACTGATGGCCGAATAACCCAACGAGAGAGACGTTGGAATGAAGGCGTTTGAGCACTTGAAATACGGTCAGGTGCCGCCGAAGCAGAACTTGGATTTCAACTTCGAAATGGCGCTGAAGACGCAGGTGTTCAATCACCAGAAGCTGAATAAAGACCAGAAGAACACGCATTGGTCTGCTTGGTCTATCGCGGTGCAATCGCACTCTTTGTTCGGACAACTTCAGAGAGGTGCTTGCCATTTTTTGTGAATCCCTTCTCGACATTATTGTCATTATTTTTGCTCTGAGGTGTTTGCAGTAGCTAACTAACGATTTGGTATTTCATGTTTTCGCTTTCAGTGATGGAGGCCCACGGTGCAGGGGCGCTAGAGGGCGGTGACCCGGACGATGAAGACGACACGGAGACACCGCCACGGTTGGGGCATCTCGCAGAAAGCCCAAACGTAAACGTTCAGGCGGTATGTCGACCGGCACAACTGACCTCAACGCACCAACGACCAAGCAGACTAAATGGGACCCCACATCCGGAAAGCCGATCGTCTACCATGATCTGCCGAAGGGGTTCTATGATACCTGGGCCCCCTTGACCGAAGGACACTTACGTGAGATCACTGAGCTCGTCGACGAAGCCGTCATCGAAAAGAAGTACACGGTCAAAGATATGATCAACCTGCTGGATGTGACACCCCGTGTGTGTCACAGTCCTCTGTCTGTACTAGTACTCCGTACAGTACGGCTGTCACAGGTTCAGGGTTTCGGGCTTAAGCCGAGCGACACTCAATCTAACTTCACTTCTTATGTTATCTTAAGTGTAAGCATTCTGTGTTTCAGCACCTCAGTATATAGTCGGCACTATATATCCCACAGGTTATGGTGCGCCAGGCACCTTCCACTACTTTTGATTGCATGAGTGGCTAAGCCACTCCGCTTGGTGGGGCGTTGGGGGCCCAATTTGATGTCGTGATTTTCGCAGTTGCGGTCGAGAGCTAGTTTACGGGCGGATTAAATTTGGTATCGCTGCAGCGTTCGCCTACCTGGGATTAATTTGTATTGTCCGCGATGGATTTTACTCGACTGACACTTGATCAATTTTTGTCGTGAGATTCCTTGGCCGCCGCGTTACGATCTTACAATTTCACAGTTACGGCTTCCTTAATTATCCGCTCCGACACTGCATCTTACGGCTCTAAACCATCACTTTTCTGTATTCTCCGACATCGGCCCTACCCCGACGCTCCCACCTACTGGATCTTCAATATGAGTGTAAATTCTCACGCCACGCCTCCCTTGGGGGCCAACAACCGCATTAGACTAGACACGATTTTTTCACGCGACGTCGGCTCTCGTTACAGGCCGACACCGGATTCTCCCGGTGTTGCCCTCACGGCTGCGGACCGGACTCGTGCTACGGCCATCCAAAATTCCACTTGGGACGTGGACATCATCAAGAGGATCTCTCACAACGCCTTGGGCTCCAAGGACGAGACCTTCCGAGGCGATGAGTCGAACCGCAACACGCTCTGGACGTCCATTGTGAAGTCCTTGCAGCGCGCGTTCGAGCAGAAGGACCCCACCAACGCCGCTCTTTTTGATCTGGCGGACGCGACGAAGGAGGTCCACGCCATCTTCAACGCTATTCTCTTATCGACTTTGACATCGTTGACCTCTCCGAATTCACCCGCGCGGCGTTGGGTTGATGCCTCGGGACGGGCTTCGCCTCAGGATGGCAAGCGTGCCCTCCTCGAGGTCACCAAGAGGTTGATCCCTCGCGTGGTCCGACCTCTTGAGCACTACGAGGAGCTTTGCTCTATCTTCTTCAACTCCGAGAAGGACCCCGATCCACTTATCCAGGACTTTGACGCCTGCCTTACGGCTATTGGCAACGGGCCTTCTGGACCTCTCGACGAGATGATGGCGAAGAGACAGCTTCTGGCTTCACTCGACACGACCGAATTCTACGACAAGGTCATCACGCCGCTTCGGCTCGACGTTGAGTTAGCCAAGGTGGACCTTGAGGACATCTACGCCCACGTCCTCGAGATTTGGGACGCCAACGCCGGCAAGCGGAAGCACGTGCCCCTCACGGACAAGAACATCCTGTATTCTGGCCAACCGTCCGACGTTGACGTGAAGGCCCTGATTCGGGAGTTTCAGTTCCACATCGACGCCGCCAACAAGGTTCTTGCGACGCTCTCCGACGAGGACGCGCACGACGAGACGACGACTAGGTGGCCGGCTCCGACTACGGGCAAGCCTACTGGCAAGCCAGGTGTGCATTTTCCACCCTCCTCCTGGCGTGACCGCCAGAACCGTCGGGTGGATGGGAAGTTTCACGGCCGGAGGCGTGATTTGAAGCACCGCTTCGCCGCTTCGCCCCTTCCCAAGGACGGGAATTGGCCGCAAGGCGTCCGACGCCACAACGGCGACAAGAAGAACTACGGCATGCACTCCGTCTCCTTCCACGTCCTCTCCAAAGCCTTCGTTCCGGAGTGTGTCCGTTGCCCTCCGGGGTTTTGGCATGACTCCGCGAATTGTCCCACCGCCGACATCGAGTGCGACAAGTGCGTGGTTGAGCAAGCCGACGACGCCGACGGTCTCGTGTCCGCCTTCCAGACTGCCTTCGACACTGAGGACGACACGGCCTTTGCTCGACTCTGTGCCCAACATGACCATCCCTTGGTTCGGCAGGACGAGGAGCCCTTCACGTTCTCCGAGGACATTGACGTGGGGCTCCGAGCACAGTACGCGGGATTGACGCCCACCCAACCCTCACTCCTTGCTACCCGCGTGCACGAGGCGCGCACCGCTCTCCGCGAGCTCAAGCAGGTGGCTGGTGGTGCTGAATCTGACACTCAGCACTTTCCAATGGTGCACTTCGGTTCGGCCACACCCTCCGTGATCGGCGATGCCGTCGTGGAGCATGAGCCGGAGGTGGCGATCGAGACCGAGAGCGACGCGTTAATTTACCCGAAGCAGTTCGCTGACGGTGAGCCGCCCTTCGAGCAGTCCTTTATGGACAACATGTCTGTAAAATTGGGCTTCTTCGAGCCCGAGCCGCAGGTCTCACTTCAATCCTTCAACCCCCTGCCTCCGTACATTTCTTCCACGCATGATTCGGCCAGCGTGGCTGACACGGAGTCTGACGACGGGGACTTGCATGATGCCGTCCCACCACCCGCTCCACGGGTTGGTGGTGTACGGACACCTTCAATCGGCGCATTCCTCACGGCAGCAGCTATCCCCGCTTTGTTTCTGTGTGTGAGCATCGCCATGATCGACACCGTCACCGCCACTGTACTTTGTGATGTGGAGATTGCTCCACCGTCGGTGGTGTACGGTGACTGCTCTGGTTATCAGAATGGCACAGTGGGCTACTTCACTGACCCCGACCTTCTGGACACTGGGCCGACTGACTTCTACGACATCTTCAATCTGGACTCTGACGGCTTCGGCATCTGCAATCTGGACTTCCAATTTGAGAACTACAACACCTGCAATCTTTGTGAACTCTGCTCTGTGGACCACTTTAAAGGTGGCTAGAGTTGCTGTCAGAAGCCTAGTAGCACCACTAGATCTGTATCACGGGCACAACAGCCTTCAGTGTATAGTGCTAGCTAGAGATTTGGGACCGCCCTGGCCAAGAGCACAGGCCCCCACTAGAAATTTGTTTCCACCGCTTGAGATGGTGTGGTTTGTTTCACCTAACAAACTGCCTGTGCCACCCTAACTCTTCCTCCGTAATAGTACAGGGTGGTGTGCTGGATGTGACACCCCGTGTGTGTCACAGTCCTCTGTCTGTACTAGTACTCCGTACAGTACGGCTGTCACAGGTTCAGGGTTTCGGGCTTAAGCCGAGCGACACTCAATCTAACGTCACTTCTTATGTTATCTTAAGTGTAAGCATTCTGTATTCTCACCACCTCAATATATAGTCGGCACTATATATATATCCCACACAACCGTATCGCCGAGATCAAGACTCTCAACAATGTTCGAGAGAACCTAATGCTGCTTGCCCCAGACGCTCATGAACGATTCAACATATTAAAAAAAAAAAACTCCTTGGAATCGACACCGGCCTACCGGCAACTGAACTTTCTCAAGAAAAACCGGCATTCTATGCAGCTCTTTCTGAAAACACAACCGGAAGGGTTCGTAAACGACAGATACGAGCTAGATGCACCCTGCTTCATTCCTTACCTGGATGAAGATGGGTATCCCATACCTAAGGAAAGGAAACCAGTGGATGCTGTCGTGGATCCCAATGCTCCCGAGTCGAAGTTCTGGGATCGTAAGATGACCTACGGTGAGCTGGATGGCGAAATCATTACGCTGCAAAAGAAGCTTGACAGCTTTACGTTTCCCAACCCAGAACACGACTGGAAGAAGTTTTGTAACTATTTCCCAGGGGCTGGGGATGAGAGAGAAATACGTACATTACTGAAGGTAATTTACCTAAGTTGCGCCCTCTGGTCGTCCTTCACGATATCTGATTTTCTCATATCGGCTTGCGCGTTCAATTAACAACGGGGTTTGTTTACAACTGTACCAGGCGGGAGTGGTGCCCCCGAAGGTCTCCTGCAAGAACGAGCAGGAGAACCGGAAATTTCAATATGAACAAACAAGCAAGCAAAGACAAAAAACGGCACGAGGCGAAGATAGAGAAACTGATCAAAGACATTCCGGCGGATATAAAGTTCTACTGGAATAATATCGAGAGCGCTGTGTTGCTGAAAATCGGTTCGACGACAGCATCGACTGCGGAAAACCTCCTAAAGGATCTTCCAGGTGCGTATCTCGGTTTCATATTCCATTTGTGCACCGTAGCTATGTAATTACTAATCGTTTACATTGCACACAGGTGTGACTTATCGAATATTGTCAAACGTTCCTGAGGGCCAGCAAGTCGACGATGATGACGGCTACTTCTACACTCACAAGATTCCGCAACTGGTTTACAAGAAGGACCTTCTGCTGGAGCCCACATCACCTGATTCCTTCACGACTCTTCCCAGGCTTCCATTTACCGGTTTCATTATGGATTGCGAGTATGCTCTGGACTCGAACAAGAGATGGATCCCGAAACCTCTCTTAGCAGGAGAGTTCAAGCAATTCCTACAAAACTTCAACACTTTGACCACGTGTGATGATTGGGTAGGGGGATGTTTCTGTGGCTTCCAACAACACCACGAGTTCTTCGAAGCCGCCAAGCAGTTTTGCCATGGGAACGCAGAAAAGATGTTCTGGGCGAAACCTTTGAGCAGATCGAACATGATGGCCTTGGAATCTGGCGTTGCGCCACGGGACTACGCCAACCGCATGGAGTGCTTTGTCTTGTGTTACTACGTCAAGGAAGCAACACCTACAGGTCCGTAGATGTTAAGTTGCGTACAATTCTGTGATTGCTTTTTGGCGTCTAAGCATGGGCAATCTGACTAAGCAGCGCTGATTGCTCTCGCAGACGAAACCCACCCAGCCGTTCATAAAAGGCTTCCCTGGATGACGAACTTGATTAGAGTTCTCGGTGAGGAGGAGAATGCGGATAGTGATGTCGTCGATAAGCAGTTATTGGCTTCTTGCCGAACCAACACCTGGGAATATCCCTACCAAATAAGGGCGGGTCCATGCGGTCCCGGGACCAATAGGGACCCCGCATGGACCCCATATGGACCCGTAGGGACCACATGGACCCCACATGGACCCGTGAAAAATGGATCACATGGACCCGTCGATGAAGCCTTCGGGTTTTTACCACTAGATTGGTCCAAAAATCCCTATCGGTCCGGGGTGGGTCCCAAACGTGGTACCACTGATTTCTCGGTCCATGCGACATTTCACCATGGGTCCATGCGGTGTTTCGTCGGTCCATGTGGGGTCCATGTGTCCATCGAAATCTCACCACGGATTCCTCGCCGCTAGCGTGGGGGACCTCGCATGGACCCGTATGGCCATGCTTTAAGGCAGCATGTGGTGCATGGGCCGACCCTGGACCGACCCCGGACCGACCCCGGACCGACCCTGGACCAAACATGATCGCTCGGACCCAGGTTGGACCCGTTAAGTTCAGCACGGACCAAAACCTCCGATAGGCGCCCAACCGTACGGACCATATATGGACCCCGCGTGGACCCCGCGTGGACCCCGCATGGACCCATGGGTGGAGCACTCGAGATGGACTGCACGGGGGAGGCGATGCGTGGACCTCGCATGGACCCCGCATGGACCCGGGAGTGGCGCACCCGAGATGGAGTGCGTGGTGAAGGCGATGCGTGGACCTCGCATGGACCCAGCATGGGCCCCGCATGGACCCGTAGGGTGGCACACCCGAGATAGACTGCGCGGGGAAGGCGATGCGTGGACCTCGCATGGACCCGTGGTGTGGCGCACCCGGCATGGGTTGCGTGGTGAAGGCGATGCGTGGACCCCGCATGGACCCCGCATGGACCAGTGGGGGGCGCACCCAAGATGGACTGCACGGGGAAGGCGATGCGTGGACCTCGCATGGACCCGTGGGGTGGCGCACCCGGCATGTGATTGCGGGTGAAGGCGATGCGTGGACCTCGCATGAAGGGCGTGGACCTCTGCATGGACCCAGGTGCACCACATGTGGCCAGCAGAAGGTGATGCGTGGACCTCGCATGGACCCCGCATGGACTAGTGGGTGGAGCACCCGAGATGGACTGCACGGGGAAGGCGATGCGTGGACCTCGCATGGACCCGTGGGGTGGAGCACCCGAGATGGCTGGGGTGCGCGGGGAAGGTGATGCGTGGACCTCGCATGGACCCGTGGGGTGGCGCACCCGAGATAGGGTGCACGGGGAAGGTGATGTGTGGACCTCGCATGGACCCGTGGGGTGGCGCACCCGACATGGGTTGCGTGGTGATTATTATTTTGTGGGTCCATACGATTATTCGGCAGGTCCATGCGGTTATTAAGTGGAGTCCATGTGACAAATATACCGCACGGGGAAGGTGATGCGTGGACCTCGCATGGACCCCGCACGGACCCGTAAAAATATTTACACTGTACATATGTTACAAGTTTTGTCGGTAAGAAACGGTTGCTAGCATACTAGTAATATCATCCCCGATAGGTCCAAAGCGGGTCCAGTGCGGGTCCAGGGCGGGTCCACGACGGGTCCAGCGTGGGTACGACCGAGGTCCATGCTTCAAGCGGCGTGGTTGTCTTCATCGTCAGCAACTTCACCAACAAAGTCAACGGTCCGGTCCAGAACCACCGCCAATATACCGGGCTTCTCTCTGATTCCCATAGGCAGTCGGCGGCGGTTCGAGGGTGTGATTGCTAACCGCTTAGGCAGCCACGGTATTGGCACGATGCAAACCTGGGACTCAATTTCTTCAGCTCGGATAACAGAATCCTTCGTGGCCCATGGCAAGTCGGTACGTAGAAATACGGTCTGGCTGATGGGGTCAGCGACAGCGGCCTCTTGAGGAAACCACCCGACTTTCACAAAAATGAATGGGTCGTGGCCGTGGATCGACATCTTGAAGACATCCAGCAACTCCGCGTACCTGATTCATCAGTATAATTCTGGGTGAAAATGGAGATCGCCTAGATAAACTGAACGAATACAACAAGGGCAACATGTGATCCCCATTAGGCCAGGGTGAGGGCGGGATGGGGGCACGCACCAGTCCTGGTTTTCGTATTGGGGAGTGCGAATGCCGTCAACCATTTTGTGTCCAACAAAGATATCTCTGAACTTCACAAGCATGTATCGCTGCATACTCGCCTTATCATGGTCCAGATCACGAGCTCTGAACATGCTACGTCCAACCTTTACATAACTGTACCACAAAAGTCGTGGCGGTGGCGAGGTAATGAAGTTGATCTCTTCCGTGGAAAATTGTTTCACGACCATTCCTTCGCCATGGGGGTTGGGCTCCTTCCTCCACGTGCTGGCGTCCTCGAAGGTAGGCTCTACCAGACGCAACGGGGCAACGGGGTTTCCAGCAAGTCGTTGCCGACGGACACGTTGTTGATGTAACCTGTTTTGTGAATCAGGTGAAGACATTAGTCCGATGCGGGTCCCGTGCCGGTCCAACGTGCCGTCCCCACGGGGACGTCCGATGGTTCCAACAAAGGACGAGTAGCGAGCGCGACAGGCTGTAAAAGTGATGCAAGTGTGGGTACAAACCGTCGAGATCGCTGATTTTCCGCCCTGATGCGTGCTGCAGCCAATTCAAACTGATGTCGAAGTTCGGCAAACCAATCAAAATGAAGCAGCAGCCAGGATTTGATGTCCTTAATGGTATCTGAAGCCCAAAATATCGAACTTTATTTTAAGATTGTAGCTAGCATGAAATCGAACTGCAATACATGGGGCGGGGCCGGGGCGGGATCTAGGACCGACGGGTCCGGCATGTTGACTCAACAGGGGCGGCACGGTATCACTTACCGTCTGATAGCAGTGTGTCCCTGCCTTGACGCTCCACTCCTGATTTCAGCATCATTGAAACCCGCGAAGGTTCGGGGAGTGGATATACAGGTGGCCTCGACCCTCGCGCCAAATCGCTCAACCCGCGACAAAGGTTTACGAGGCGCTCCAACTCTATATTCTTCATGATGCTGGCCACCGGACTCGACCGCGTTTTGGCGCTTCATTCGGCCAAAGTAGTCCTCGAAGCAAAACATCCATAGCTCACGTGCTGGACCGTACATCATGAGCTGCGGCACGACATGAGTAAGGAGATGCTGCATCATCACCAAATCGGCTGGTGACATATGATCTTCACCAAGCTTTAGGACCACTTTCACTCTCTCAATGAGACCTGGCATTTCCTGGAAAAGGCAAATATCAGATCTCAAAAAGAAATCGTATGGGTACAATATAAATGCGGACCTGCTATGGCCACGTGGGTACTAAATCAGGGAAGCACCCCGCCCCCGTCGGGGCGGGGTGTTGGACCTTCAAAAGAATTGTAGGGAGAGGTTTACCTTCAGAAGAATTGTAGGGCTGACAACCTCACGAACGATGGAGCATATCTCCCCAACATAATCCGCGTGCAAAGGCCTTTCCACGAGCCCATCCCGACCAGACCAGCTCGAGAGAACAGGCAAAACTCCTGAAGTCATCGCCGTGATGCCCAATGCCGCCTTCAATCTTCGAGGAATGAAATTCTCGTTAGCCTTCAGTTGCATAAGCTTCTGAGCCAGTGGCCCCCATGATTTTGGTGCGCTCAGATTGTCACGTAACCACACGGTCATGGCTTCCCTCGACGGCTTCGACGGTGCCCACGGAGAAGGTTTACCTGCCGTGGGCACAAAGCGACAGGGCAGGATTGCGCCCCTTGGCCCCTACTTGGGTCCCGCCCCCGTACCCG
>LGRX02025775.1:0-21001 GCA_001247695.2 Cymbomonas tetramitiformis | reverse complement strand
CTGTTCGAGGAAAAGAGGTGGAAGAATGGAAAGTTCGCTGGACTGGCTACTCCACACTTCTCGCGAAGCCGCCTGAGCGTGCCACCTAGTCCGAGCCGCGGACCCGAAAATAAAAAATTTCAAAAATAAGATTTTGCCACTAACTGTGCCCGCAGGATGCAGTAACGACACCACAAACGGCACGCCAACGACACCATGGTGGACAGCGCAACGGCACAATACAGATTTGGCCCGCCCGCACCCCACATGTCACAGTACCGGCCCGTGCACCACACACATTAACGGTTTTTTGAACGTGCAGGGGGAAACCGAGCTCCAGAACACGTCCACACAGCAAACAGACACAACCCCAAAGAACACCTCACTCTCCACATCAAAAAACATGGCCAAAACCGCAAACAAGCCCAGAATGACGTGCGCAGGGTCGTCGAAATCGAACCAAAAAACCAGTACGAGCGAGCAGCATCGCCGACCTCAAGGAGAAGCGACAGCTGGCTTGCCCGTAATCGAAAACATGCAAGCGTACGACCTGAGTCTTGACGGCTCGGACTCAGACTCGGAGTCGAACCGCTCTGAAAAAATCACACCGCTCGGCCTGTCGGAGACCATGTCCTCCGAGCAAGAAGAGTTCGCCACCCCGGAAGCTGATCGAGCGACCGGTATGGAGGGCATACAGCGAGAGGAGGACGCTACATCAAAACGTACTGACAAAACACATCCACAAGACAGTCCACCCAAACGACAGAAGGACAAGAAGGTACACTTCGCAGGGAGTGAAATCCCACCAAAACAAAAAACAAACAAAAAACATCAAGACGGGCCACCCGGCTCTGCCGGCCCCCGCGCCAGGAACCCCGAGGGGACAACACCTGGTTACAAAACACAAGTTCCGCAGGAAGATCTGAGAAGGGCGCTGGATCGACCCATCGACTACAAGAAAGTCGACGGCGCCCCGACAGACAAAATCCCAAGCCTCCTTGAACACAGCACATCCAAGAACGCGGAGAGCCCGCTGGAAAAGGTGACCAGAATCTACCAGCGCCGCCCCAGGGCCACAGAAAACCCGGAGGCGAGAATCTTCTACACGGCCAACAGGTGGCACCTCGACCGCCGGGAGGTGCTGGTGGCCGAAGACCCTCCTGCACACGCTCTGAAGCTGGGGGTGCCCGTAGTACGTGGGGAGAGACTCTCACTCATCGACGTACGCTCAGTCACAGGCTGCAGCCTGGACCCGAGTGACACGGGGCCCACGGGGTTCCCGTATACGGGCACACCCCAGCTCAAAATCGTCGACTTAGACGAAAACATCAAAGAGGTGCTCAAGTACTTAAGGTACTTGAACGCCCTCCTCTTCGACATCTCCGACTCTCCGGAGAACATCGTCTATGACCTTCAAAACACTCACGTCTGGCTCAACAGCGCCGTCAGGGTCAGACAAATCGACCTCGCGTTCAAAAACAGACCCTTAGCCGCCTTTGTGCTGTTTAACCCAATCTTTCGACTTCCACTGCACGTGGTACCACAGGCACATCAGACTTGCACCAGGGAGCAACCAGTGCTTCCATGCATCTACGTATGGTCTCCCTGGGCACCGGTCGAGGGGCCGGTAGCAGGACGCAGCGTCCTAGTCTACGGACCACAGCTCAGTGGGAAGACCACCGAGGACGTCTCGAACATCCTCGCGACCACGGTCATCGAAAGGAAGGAGGTCAGACACGAACTGGGACATCTTGTGGACCGAATCCGAAAAGGTACGGCGCGAGAATCCCCAGAGGACGCGGCCCTCAGAGAAGTGCTGCTGCTGGAAGCAGTTTCACCGGCGGCAGCAGAACTCATCATACAACAACCATACCCCTGGGGCTTTGCCACGACCACCTGCTGGCTACCCAGCAAAGAGGTCAGCGACGAGGTTGCAACCAGAGAGGTAGCCATCGTCGACAAGAAACAAGTACTTCTCGACCATCATCGTGGCCACATCGTGCAGGCCATAGTGGAGCACGTGGAGAAGCTGACAGCTAACACCACCGCTCTCACGGGCACGGACGACATCTTCGACTTCCACGTGCCATCCCGGCAGTGGGCACCATCGACGCCGGGAAACCCATCGTCCTTACTGCAATGGAAGCGCAACGGCGGTGGATACACCATCAACTACTATGCCATATTTACAGAGAAAGCGTACGACGCGTTGGCCAAAGCGGGCAAGCAGACGGTAAGGGTCCTAGCAGGAGTGGACGACGCTGGCCGCCACATCTCCACCTCAATCACCGTAGAGGTGGGGAGGTGGAGTGCCCAAGGTGCGGGTACCATACAGCGCCAAACCCCACGGGCAGCACGCGGCAGAGAAGCACGTGGGGGGAGGATCGACGAGATAGCAGAGGAGGTCGCTTCCAAACTCATCAACAAGGTCGGGTCGAAGGCCGACGAGGTCTTCCAATCGGCCACCAACAAACAACCTACTCCCGAGACCAAGCAGCTACTGAAGAACATCAACTTACAGCTGGAGAGGTTTAACGAATCGAAGCCCGTCACGTTGGACGAACTCCGCGACCTACATAAAGAACAGGAGCGCAACGCCGGTGTACGCCACACCGAAATCACGCAGGAGGTGCGGGGCTTCCACAAGACCTACCAAGAAACCGGCAGTGCTATGGTGAGCACACTTACTGCACTCACCGATCGCCTAACAGGTGAAGGCAAACACCAAGCCCCGGACCAACCGCTCCGCTTCACCAGAAGGCCAGCATGACAGGCCGCAGCGAAGGACGACGAGTACCGGGGCATCCCGTACCGTGGCCCCAAAGCCGATCTCAAGAAGAAACAGCCCCCTCCCAAGAGACCGGCAGTCGACGCGGGGGACCGGGCGATCGAAGCTGAGCCACCAGCTAAACGGAGGGCGCAGGGGGACGCCCAGGCGTCAGCGCAAGTGGGGGGAAAGCTTGAGAGCCCCCGACTCACTCCGCCAGTCACTAGGAAGGTAAGAAGTCACACAACCCCCTGCCCTGCTGACCAATCCACATCACAGCCCACCATAACTTGTCAGTGGGATAACATCGCCACTGCACTGACAAATAACAGCCGTGTCACAGAGAACCAAGGAGGCAGCGGGGCTTCAAGACAGGGTGGCCTAACAGCGCCAGTCACAGGGCCCCACCACAAGGTACAAACCACACCTGACACACCCCCTCCTGAACGATCAGCAGCACACACAAGCACCATCAGAAAACTGACCAAAGAGAGGGGGTGTGATCGACCAGGGAAGCTGTCCACCCCCCGAGACCGGTATGGGAACCGATCATCTTGGGCTGAAGCCCCAGCCGAGGAAAGCAACAGAAATAGAGGAGGCAGACCCAATCTTGCTAGCCTGAAGTTACAAACAATGGTAATATTTATGTTGTCTGTGACTGTAAATGCCACTGCTACTGGCAAGCACTGTAAATGCATGCACCCAACATACACTTCCTGCACTGACCATACCGAGGGAACGAGCATGAGCCACACACCGAACGAACGAAAACAGCGAATGCATTATAACAACCCACAGCAAACTAACCAAACTCTGATAAAAACACCTCGACCAACAAAGCGTTCATACCACTGTGGGACCCGCCCTGATGACACACAACACACGACACCAAACACCTGGAGTAAAATTACCTCATGCAAACACGATAAACAACACTCACACTCCCACGTCAATGGCAAGCGAAACAAAGGGTACCAAATAGATAGCAGATGCGAGTGCACACCAGGGAATACAGAGGCCCAACCCAAACAACCCAGCCAACGAAGGGCGACATTACCACCCGCCTGGCGAAACCATGAGTGCCCATATAACACAACGAACCCTATACTAACCCTAAGTAAAAAAGGCACAAATGACAGCATACAGCCCAAACTACTGGGAATGAAGCTGAAAAACTCCGGGGGACGACTCATAGGGGCGAGAGGGCAACATAACAAAATATAAGGGCAAACTGCCAACAGTCGACCACAAGCGAATTCCTAAAAATGCTCTACGTAAGAATCGGAAAAACCGGAAAACACATTGAAACTCAACAAAATTTTTGCACAACCACAAGACAACAAACTAAAAACATAACCCACCCTGAGAATAGCATTAGGGGCGTTACATCAAGTGATTTAGGGCGATGTAACGCTGTAACCATAAACCCGAAAAATAGACTATACAGATGCACGACTGGCCGCACAGCAGCAACCCAAAGTGAGCGCCCCCACCAGACGATAGTAACATTACCACCCACCCAGCTGCAACGGAACAACCACACCACCGCAACAAACCCTATAAGAACCCTAATGGTGGAAGATACTGAGCATGGCATAGGACCCAATATACCAAAAAGGGCGATGAAAAACTTTGAGGAGAGGCCTAAACAGGTCTGGAGGCAACATACGCGAAATGTGAGGGCAAAATGCCGACTTTCGACCACAAGCGAATTCCCAAAAACACTCTACGTCAAAATTGGAAAAACTGAAAAACGCACCGGAATAAAGCGAAACTTTTACCAAATGACGAGACAAGCTGCCAGAAACGAAACCCACCCTGAAAGAAATATTAAGTGCGGTACAGCGGACTGCCTGAGGCAATGTAACGCCGTAGCCGTAAACCCAACACAAATGTTGACAGCACCACATTGCACACAGGGACACTGCCAGACCCCTGCAGAACGCCGCACTCGCCCTAACCCCAATACTCACCATACTGATATTTACCATAGTACCAAGAAGGAAAACACTTGGTCACACAAGGAAAACAGACAGCATTGAGCGCAACAACATAACGCGTGAACGAAGAAACAGGAGGAAATGGACCAGGGCGAAGAACGCGGCAAAATGGAGGGCACAACCACCTCACGGCCAAAAGTTACTCAGAATAATTTACCGAAATGGTAAACCCATGTTCATTAGAACAAGGAACCCCGAATATGCAGTAACTGCAATACCAGCAGGCACCCCAACCAAGGGCAAGCCGCTGATGCGGGGGGTTAAGCAAAGAATGAGACAAAGAACCAGCTGCTGTAAGACGAACATGACAGGTGGGGGAAGCCAGGACCGCACGGGAACGTACCCACACAACACCACCACGAAAGGACTGTTCGAGAGGAAGGGCCGGCTGAACATGTTCCAAATGCAACATGCCCACTCACTATATGAGAATAACCCAATGCCCCCTCTGGTGGTAGCCTCAATGAGGGAAACACTGAAACCAGGGAACAACAAAGAGCCGCACACCACGAAGGCATTACAGCTACTCGGGAACCTCCAGAGCTTCTGCATACCGGTATGCGATGGCAAGCACTGGAGAGTAGTGCTGGCGGGACCAGACAAGGAAAACGACAAACTTAAGCTCTGGATATACGATTCCTTGAATGGTAAAACTAACGCAACGCTACGTAACACCAAGAGGCTTACGACAGAAATGACCAACTGGGCGGAGCACCTCACTGGGAAACTATGCAGACAAGTAACTGTAGAACTAATGAACGTGGGCAACCAAAGTGCACAAGACCACTACAGTTGTGGAGTATGGGCCTTGATGGCCACCAAAGCATGGATGCACTTCCAGAAAACATGCCCAGAGGGACACTGGCCTACCCACTTCAATGAGGCAGTCAGCAAATGGGGAACCACCAACAGGGCAGCGGTCGATGCCTACAGAAAGTCGATACAACACCCAGTGAAGGAGAGGATAAGTGCCGCCGAGGGACAAAGGCAAACGCCGGGAGATAGTCAGCACGCGACAGGGACCTGGGAGCCCACCGATGGCCCAAACACAAACCCGCAAGTCGAGGCACAAGCGCCACGAACCCAAGAAGGGGGGCACAGAGAAGCCACAAAGCAACAGGGACTATGGAGGTGGCTCCATAGACTGACCCCCACGAACCCGCCAAGTGAGAATGAGCAAACGCTCGGAGAGCAGAGAACGATGGAAACCCACTCAGACGAAGGGGGGGAGGAGGTAAGCGATGAACCCACCACACAATGGGAGAAATTCGAAGACACACAACAGGAGGCACTGGAAACAAGCCAAGACCCCCGAAAACACCAGCCCCCCCTCACAGAACCAAAAAAGGTGGACATAGGGGAAGACCGCCTACACATGCTCACATGGAATATAGCAGGACAAAGTGACGCCTGCCTCGACCTAGCCGAGGTCGTCAGGAAAAGGAACCAAAACCAACTGGGTCTGCAGGTGATAGTGCTCACAGAAGTGAAACATGCACACGACAGTGTGATGAGGAGGTTCAGAGACCTGAAGTACACTGCAATAGGCACCAAAACCGAGGCGAAAGAAACAGAAGGCAATACAGAGCAGGCAGTAAAAGGAGGAGTAGCCATACTCCTTAGCAGCCCCTACGGCCACGCTCACAACCACCATGTTGTCCCAGCAAGGCACCTGGAGGGGTACCTGCTCCATGTGGTGTTACACCTGCCCGGGGAAGTAATGTACCATGTGCTGGGCATTTACAACCCACACTTCTCACGAAGCCGTCTGAGCGTGCCACCTAGTCCGAGCCGCGGACCCAAAAATAATTTTCAAAAATGCGATTTTGTTACTGACTGTGCTCGCAGGATGCACTAACGACAACACAGAGAACACACTAACGGCACCATGGCGGACGACACAACGGACACATGCAGATTTGGCCCACCCGCTCCCGCCCTGCTGTTTTGATGGCCGTTTCCAGCACCAAGTTAACGGTTTTTTGAACTCGCAGGGTGAAAACGGCACCCAGAGCGGCGACGAAACCCTCAACAACGCACAGCAGCACACCCAAAAACCCCTCCCTGAGAATCCCGATAAAATGCTCAACGCGCCGCTCCTGAAAGCCATCCGTCCAAGAACCAAATCAAGGACGAGCGAAAGTCGCAAACGAGCAGCGGAGGAATCCAAACCTCCGACCAAACGCACGCGACTACCAGAAATCGTAAGTATGCCGGTGCTGGACGCGCAGGACTCACCCATGGGTGAGACCACCGAGCCCTCACAAGAAGAGTTCTCTACTCCCACCGAGCTGAACACACCTGGGGAAGCCACGGCAACTCCGACATCTCTGGGAGAGGTTGATCTCTCAGGGCCCCCGAGTCCTTACGAGGAACCTGGACCGCGAAAGCAGTTCAGGTGGGGCAAGGCTGAAGTGAAAACATTCAAGCCTGACAAACAACAAAACTCACAAAAGAAAAAATCGGGTGCCACGAGCCCCACCGGCCTACGGGCTGAGGACCCCACGGGGACGAACAAGGGACGAGTCCCAACGAGAATAGTGGCCAACGCGCTACTGCAGCCATATGCTTACACTAAGCATGCTGCGTCCCCCAAGGGGGACAAAATCCCGTCGGTTGCCAAGGCAATCGACGAGGTGTCCAAGCTGCCAACAAAGGTAGCCTTGGGCACCAACCGGGAGGAGGAGATAGAGAACATCGTCACCTCCTGGTGGGAGGACACACGGGACCTCCCGCTCCCCGAGAACAGACCGGAGGAGTTCTGTAAGCTGGGACTCCCGGAAGAGGCCACAGACACCGAGGGGAAAGCGGGGTACCAAATCCTCCGACACGTCCGACCGATCACGGGCTGTGACCTTGCCCCGGAGCAAACCAACAAGTATGGGCTCCCCCTGCAGGGGTCCCCACAAATAAAAATCACGGACCTCCGAGAAACCCAAAGGTATACTCTCCTCTACCTGAGGTATCTGGCCGACGTCATCCGACGCGCGCTGGGTCTGGGTGAAGACGACAAAATATTTAACATAGAGCACACGCAGCTCTGGACAGACCGCGAAGGCAAGGTTGTGCAAATCGACCTTGCCTTCAGGAAGAGGCCTATGGCGTTGTTCGTACTCTTCAACACGAACTTTCTGGTTCCTATGACCGTGGTCGACGACCCGTGGGTAGACATCGCGCCGCCACGGGTCATCCCGAGGGTGTATGTATGGTCTCCCTACAGACAGCCTACGGGGACGCTGCGATCAAGAACTGTCCAGGTGTCATCCCCCCAACTGAGGGGGGTGACGGTGGATCAAGCAGCCGTCATCCTGGGCAACCTCGTCACCCAGCGAGGCTGGGACGGCAGTGCAGCCATCGCCCGCATCCGAAAAGGAGCAAGGGACGAGACACCGGCGGACAATAACATCCGAGAGGTACTATTTCTGGTCTCGCACGACCAGTACCTGGCCGAGCTACTCATCAAGGACAAGCTCCTGGACTTCGGCTTCCCCACGCGGAAGGGGCTGCTGCCATCGGCGGCTGACAAACAGGCACTCAGTTTGCGAGAAATAGCTGTCATAGACTACAGCCAGCAGCTGTTTGTGGGACACCGCAAGCGGATAGTCAGTGCCATCACGCAGAAGCTGTCCGAGGTAGCAACCCAACACAAGCAACCGCCGTATGGCGAAGACGCCTACCTCGTCTTCGAGAAGCATCTCGGAACGCCGAGGTGGGCACCATCGGACAGCACGGTGGAGTCACTGCTTCAGTGGAAGAGGAACAGCAACGACACTGTGAACTTCTACGCAATCCTCACCGAATCGGCGTACGACCTGCTGGTGGCGGCTGGTAGTTCCATCACGGTGGACGTCCACCTCCAAGACGACAAGGACACCGGCGACAAGGTCCTCATCCCGGTGAAGGTGGAGGTGGGGCGCTGGAGCCTTATGGGTACAAAATCCAGAAACAAGCAGGCAGCGACCCCCCACCACCAACGCCAGGAAGGTACGACCGACGAGAAGAAGCTAAGGGCGACGAGCGAGGCGGCCATACACAACGTGCAGAGGACGACGGAGGAGTGCCTGCGGCAGGTGCAACAAGCAACCGCCCAAGCCCCCCCGACGTCATCCACGACCCCTGAAACGAAGAGCCTCTTGTCCCACATCGGACACGAACTGGAACTGCTTAATCAGAAGGCAGCGGCAGCGGCTGCCAGCACCGAGGCCATCGAGGCCGTGGCAGCCAAGAGGCACAACGACATCACCTCCGGGATCAGGAACTTCCACACCACCTACGAGAGCACTGGCCAGGCCATGGTGGACACGCTGGTGAGTCTCACAAACCGCCTCACCAAGGCCCCCGAAGAGGACAAGCAGGAAGCCAGCTCGGAAGGGGGTCTGAAGAGGTGGACAGCAAAGGGCGCTGACACATCCTCCAAGGAGGAAGGCAGCACTCAGCCCTCACTGCGCGAGAAGCTCCAGTATGTGACCACGGACACACCCGAGGTCCGAAAGGCCAAGTACGACAAGTTTATGGCGGACCGTGCAGCAGAAAGTGGGGACACTCCCTACGGTGGAATCCCCTACAGGGGGGGACCTGCGCCCGGAGAGGGCCGACCAGGCAGGAGCACAGGCCTGGGTGTGAAGAAAAAGGCCATCGCCAAGATACCGAGAAAGCAGCACAAGCCAGCAGAGCCCCCAGCCAAGAGGGCCAGAGGGCAAGGGCCCCCAGCGGACATACCCACTGGGGTCCCAGCCTCTGGACAGCTAACCACGAGGAGGACCACCCGTCAATCTGCAAAGGTAACACTGACCACACCTTTACCTGCACCCCTGACACACGATCGGAGGGAGGCATACTCACTGTGCAAAGGGGGGCCTACTGAAACAGACATCTATGAGCAGCGGAGACACCCCATAAGTGCAAACAAGAGACCGGACCCCCAACATAAGGTACCCACGATGAAACCCACACCTCTGTCTGAACTGGCGATCACTGCATCAAGGGGCACCCGAATACCAAGCAGGAACGGGGGGTGCCATCGAGCAGGGGGAAGACACACCACCGAGACCCTGGAGGAAGTGGAGACCCTGCCAGCAAACCATGCTGTCACGAGAAATACAGAAAACATAGACAGTAACAATCCTAGACTAGACAGCCTAGAAACTGTATTATTATTATTGAGCCACCCTATTCATACCATGCCCTGCCATGCCACTGAACTTCACAAGGGGCCTAGGACACGAGCCCACGATGCACAGCATAGCCACCCAGCATGGGGACTGGGCTCGGATCGGAACTCAATACACCCCTGTAGGGCACACCCCGCCCACCTCACAGTACATAATAAGGTGGGAGCACCAGAAGCCAAACTCCCACACCCCCGCTGCGACAACTGTAACAAGTTAACAAAGGAAAGCAACCGACATATAAGGCACACCATGCACCCAGACATGTCTAATATACTTAACTGCAGCTACTACGCTGACCCCCGTGCCCATAAATGTGCTACTATGCCTACCTCCGAGCACAGGCGAAATGGCCATACCATATTCAGCGAGAATGGCCACACCATATACAGTTATAACGTCCCCAACGATAACCACGAAGATAAAAAAATTAATATGAGCTTAAACCACTTTTCACACCACATAACTGGCAACCCCAGCAATAATGGTATGAACCCTACAGTAACCCTAAGAGGGACGGCCACAAATGGCCACACAGCACCCGATGGGTGGGAAGGGTTGACGAAAAACTTTGTAGGATGGCTCAGCAGAGCAAGGGAAAGCGACGTGCGAAATGTCAGGACTGACCGCCAACCTTCGACCACAAGCGAATTCCTAAAACTGCTCTACGTAAAAATGATAAATTTCGCAGAACATTCCGAAACCCCCCGAAATTTTGGCACGTCAACGGGACGACATATACCAGAGGGGGCCCACCAAGAAAGAGATGTCAAGGGCGTTACAACAGGGACTTTAGGGCAGTGTAACGCTGTAACGGTTAACTCGACGGCAACACAAGCACAGTGGACGCAACGAAAACGGATGAGGGGGGGTAGAAACAAGCACCCCGACCAGAAACTATACCAAACAAGCAGGGGCAAGCTACATGAGCCCCCACCCTGCAAACCAAAGGGCCCCCACCACAATATAAGCACCAACCCTACTGAAACCCTACCAAATAATGGTACAACCGACTCCACACAGGCCAGCAGAATGATAGGAACGCCGAAAAACTTTGGGAATATGCTAAGAAGAGTGGGAGGCAGCCACACACAAAAAATGAGAGCAAACTGCCGACATTCGACCACAAGCGAATTCCCGAAATTGCTCTACGTAAAAACAACCTTTTTTGGAAAACACGCCCAAACGCCCCAAAATTTTTACACAACCACGAAAATACACACAAAAAACGGGGCCCACCCTGGAAAAAGTGCTAGGGGTGTTACAGAAAGGGATTTAGGGCGGTGTAACGCTGTAACCATAAACTCACGAATGCGAGCAGCACCACACAACCGGAGAACAACACGACATGGAGCAGAACCGCGCTACCCAAGGGGGGCACGACACGAGGCTACCAGGCCACTATGGAACGCTGCATTTGCCATAACCCCGATACTCGCTATACTGATAATTACACTAACAACAAGTAGGAAAACTGGTCGCATGTGGGGAACACACAACACGAACGGCAACAACTTAACGCGTAGCCGCAGAATACGAAGAAAACGGACCACAGCGAGGAATGCAGCGGCACGGTGGACACGACCACCCCATGGCTACAAATTACTCAGGATAATTTACCGCAACGGTAAACCCTTCCTAGTTAGAACAAGGAGACCGGAACACGCAGTAACTGCGATAAAAGAAGGCACCCCAACAAGAGGCAGACCACTAATGCGGGAGATTGAGCAAAGGATGAGGCGGCACACCCGGTGCTGGAAAACAAACATGACGGGTGGGGGGGGTCAGAACCACACGGAAATATACCCGTACAACACCACTACGAAGGGACTATTCGAAAAGAAAGGCCGACTGAACATGTTCCAAATGCAACATGCCCACTCACTGTATGAAGATGACCCGTTGCCCCCCCTGGTAATAGCCACAATGAGAGAAACACTGAAACCGGGTAACAACAGAGAACCGCACACGACGAAGGCACTGCAGCTACTCGGGAACTCCCGGGGCTTCTGCATACCGGTTTGCGATGGCAAACACTGGAGGGCAGTGCTGGCCGGACCGGACAAAGGAAATGACAAACTGAAGTTCTGGATATATGACTCCTCGAATGGGAGAACCAATGCAACTTCACGCAACACCAAAAGGCTAACAACGGAAATAACCAACTGGACTGAACACTTGGCCAAGACACTCAACAAACAGGTAACAGTGGAACTGATGAATGTAGGCAACCAAAGCGCGCAGGACCAGTACAGCTGTGGAGTATGGGTACTGATGGCCACCGAGGCTTGGATGCACTACCAGAAAACATGCCCAGGGGGACACTGGCCCACCCACTTCAATGAGGCAGTCAGCAAATGGGGGGCCACCGACAGAACGGCGATAACAGCCTATAGAAAGTCCATACAGCTGCCAGTAAAAGAAATGATGGCCACTGCCGAGGGGCGAAGCCGGACACAAGTGGAAAGTCAGCGAGCGGCAGAAACCCGGAGGCCTGCGGAAGGCCTGAACACAAACCCAGAGGCCGGAAGACCACCACAAACCCAGGAGAGGGGAAGCAAAACTACTACGAAGCAACCAGGCCTATGGGAATGGCTCCATAGATTAGCCCCCACAACACCCTCGGATAATGACGGACAGACACCCGAGGGGCAGCAAGCACCGGGAACCCAACTAAACGAAGAATGGGAGCAAACACGGGACGAACCAACAGCACATTGGGAAAGATTCACGGACACACAACTGGATACACCAGAGGCATGCCAGGACTCCTGTGAATACCAAACCCCTCTCACAGAACCAATAAAGACTGACATAGGAAAGGACCGTCTACACATGCTCACATGGAATGTGGCGGGACAAAGTGATGCCTGCCTTGACCTTGCCGAGGTCATTAACACAAGAAGCCAAAACCAACAGGGTCTACAAGTAATTGTACTCACGGAAGTAAAACACGCGCACGACAGTGTAATGAGAAGATTCAGAGACATGCAATACACTGCAATAGGCACCAAAACTGAGGTGCAGAAAGCAGAAGGCACGGCTGAACAGGCAATGAAAGGAGGAGTGGCAATACTCCTCGGCAGCCCCTACAGCCACGCACACAACCACCATGTAGTCCCTGCGAGACACCTCGAGGGGTACCTCCTACATGTGGTGCTGCACCTACCGGGAAAGGTGATGTACCATGTGCTAGGCATTTACAACCCACCAGGGGCAGAGGAGTGCAGAACCAGGGACAAAATACTCAAGTACACAACCAACCTGCTCAGGAAAACTGCGGGAAAGGCGAACGAACATGTGGTCATAGGAGGAGACCTCAATGCGAGCAACACCAGCACAGGTAGAGGAATGACAAAAACTGACAAGCAATGGGCGAAACTTGCGGAGGAGCTAGACCTCCACAATGTAGGCCCGCCAGTCGATACCACACTTAACTGGGCGAAACACAGGAACATTGACAGATGGCTTGCACCAAGAAACAAGCAGGCGCAATACGAGATGGGGGACACCACACACCTCACCCGGCACCACACGAGTGACCACGAGATGATAAGCCTAGCAACCCTCCAGCTGGACAGCATAGGCACCCACGAACCATATGTGGACCGCGACCCCCAACCAGGGCATGTAAAGCTGAACACGCCCCTGAACAAAACACACAGGGAAACACTCCAAGGCGTCCTCCTCAGGACACACGATTATGCCAGAACCGCTGAGCTGAAACGCATAACAGAGATGGCCACACAGTGCAGGGAAGAGGACAACAGGCAAGTGGCACACGCCACCATTGACAGAGCAGGGGAAACAGTACTAAACATACTCACCGAGGCGAATAAATATGCGCTACAGGACGACGAACTGCCAACTACTACAGTTGGAGGCACCTCCAACCGAGTGGGAAAAGACCTGCTGATGAGCAAAAAGGACAGAAAGGAAAGGGACGCCGCAATACTCAAGATGCGGGGGCACAAGCAAACCAAACGACACCTACGAAACCCGCACACGGAACACTCAACCCTCAGAAGCCTGAAAGAGGGAGAAATGAAAGGCCCAACGGACAGGGACAATGCAGATGCGAAAGAGTGGGTGTCGTGGCTTACTGAGGAGGCCAAAAAAGAAAGGTCGGCAGCGCACAAGGTAGTAAAGCAGCACTGGAAACAAGCCAAACAAAGACACAACAACAAAACAGTAAAGGAATACTGGAACAACCAAAAAAGATACCACAAAAGGATATATACCAAGGCACAAGAAACAGGCCATGCCCCCACAGCGAACACACAGGCCCTACAGGACAGAGAGGGCAACCTGGCTGTAGGCCACGGGAACATCGCTAACGCACTAGCAGACCACATGGCCCACTCGGCACCATACAGGATGGAGCACCGAAGTCCACCCGACTCGAAACCTCCACCATGGGAAGACCCAGCCCACAGGGAGCACCTCATAAAGATGCCAAGACCAGACCCCAGTGGGCTGGACCTCACAATAAGTAGACAGGGCTACACCAAAGCGGTACACACCCTAAACAACAACAAGGCACCAGGCCCCACCAGGACCCCGAACGAAATTCTTAAGTACATGCCAGAGGACTTCCATGATGCACTACACGCACTCATGCTGGAAATGTGGAACAGCAAGCATGTTCCTCTCACCTGGAAAAAAGGGACATTCTGCTTCCACCACAAGAAAGGGGATGTCACCTTGCAGCAAAATTACCGACCCATAGCCCTGCTTGAAGGGGTATTCAAACTATACACCTCGCAGATAGCAAACATGCTCTCCACGTTCTGCGAAACGCAGGGAATACTAGCCCAGGCGCAGGAAGGCTCAAGGGAAAAAAGGAACACACTTCGACAACTCACCAGAGTAACCAATGCGATTGAGGATGCGAATGTCTCAGGAAGAGAACTGCATGGCCTGTATGTAGACTTCGAAAACGCGTACGGCTCAGTGGACCACAACAAACTACTCCATACGATGCAGTACCTTGGAATACCCGACGAACTCACACAGGTGGTGCGGGATGTCCTGGGTACACATAGCCACGACACAATGTCCATGAACACCCGAGTAGGAGGGGAAACCTCACACAAAACTGTACAGGTGCAAAGAGGACTCCTCCAGGGAGACAGCATGAGCCCCCTCCTTTTCGTAATATACCAGGAACCGTTGCTAAGATGGCTAGAGGTGGGAGAGCACGGGTACCAACACAAGTATGCAGCAGAACAAGAAAGGCTGGGCCCCCTCAGGACGACTGCAGGGGCGTTCGTCGACGACCTACTCATACTGTGCCCTACGATTCACCACATGAGAGCTCAGCTACACAAACTGCAAGCATTCTCACAGTGGAGCGAACTCCGAATTAACCTCACCAAGTCAGCCATAACCGGCATAAAAAATGGGGTCTCCATACCTGAACAACTCCATAAAGACCTCAAAATGCTGGGACTGGACGGCAAGCTAAGCCACTTCAAGGTACTCAAGCCAGACGACACGTACAAATACCTGGGAGTACTACTTGCATTCACAGGCAGGTGGGACAAGGAAAAAGAGGCCGCTAAGGAAGAGATGAACCACAGAATACAAGCTCTACTGCGCTCCCCTCTGACACCTGACCAAAAGGAATACTCCCTTCACTCCGCAATACTGGGGAAATTCAGATATGGATTACACCTAGGGCTGTACACAGCGGGCGAAATAGACGAATTCAACAAAATAATAGGGGGGCCACAAAAAATATACAAGGCCTGCCCCGCAACGGAACGCCAAACATTTTCACCACACAGGAAAAGGAAAAGTACGGCTTGGGAATGGTGCCACTCCAGGCAGTCTACGCCCAGTCGATTTGGAGCGGACTACTGGAGGCCATGCACAGCGAAGAAGACAAGGGGACGGTAAGGGGCCCGGCTTGGAGGCAAATAAACCTAAAGTCGAGACTCAGAATGTCCCATGTCAGCAGGTCCACTAGAGGACTGGTAGAATACCACAGCACCACACGCAGGAACTGTACAGACCTCGACAAACTCTGGGGGGGGCACCAGACAAAACACAACACACTGAGAAAACTCAATGCCCTACTCAGATACAACATTACGCCCCAGGGGACGGAAGGAATGCTCAGACAACTCCAAACCCCAATACCAAAGATAATGGAACAGCTAAAAGGGGCGACCAGAAGGAAGTCCGATAAAGAAATGGAGGGAACAACAAGAAAAACGAAAGCAGGCAAAATAATTGATGGGGACATACCGATGCCACCAGACTGGCAGGCGAAGTGCACAGACCAAACTGCCAGGCTCACAATACCCAAGGACACGCCAACGGCGATAAACTTCACAACGTGCCTCAAACTCTTTGCACATTTCCCGGACCTAGCACTCCTCACTACCCGAGATGGCCAACATGCGATTAGCCAGGTGAACGTCAGGGAACAATGCACAGATGCAACCCTCAACACAGACCGCAGTGCCATAGCAAAAGGCCTAGCACACTTATACCCATACCTATGCGAAGCCCAACCGAGGGACATAGCGAAGCCGGGGGACTTTTACGACAATCTCACAAACAGACAGCTGAAGCAACAATACAGGAGCATGCCCAGGGAAGGGCCGCTGGACTCCCACGCAGTGCGAACTAACCTCCCACTCCTCAACTCGGAACAGCTGAGGGCAAAAATGACCGAATGGGAAGCAAGGCAGGTCCCCAGGGAAGAGATTCACAGGCAACTCTCCCTGCACCCGCTCACAAGGATTAACGAAACGGAGAATACCGGCCCGGTACCGGGGGAGGAAGAGGAAGAACCCCAGCCCCTCCACACACGCTCACAAACCAAATGGATAGATGAAATAGACCCCATGGCCGAAAACCTTGAGACAGGCTTCGAGAAAGGCCGAACGATTGACAAGCCGAAAGAGATTGTGGCAATGAGGACCCTACTCGTTGACCCAACAGACCCACACTCCCTAGTGACGCAGTACAGAACCCAGTGGAGACACTCAGAGGGGGATGACTCCTACTCGTGGAGTACAAGGGAAACCATAACCGACTACCTGAAACTAGCCAAACGAAGGGGCCAAAGCGCGACCACCTTCCTAACCCTGAATAGAAGACTGCGAGCAAGGGGCTCCCAGGTGACCCACCCCACAGGCCTCAGAGAAATACTGGCCGGGAGGCCGCACCTGGGGCAGGCCTGGCCCACACTACATGCAGAGAACCTAACACTGGACCCGACAGAAACCAACCCAGAACAAGACATTGTGGACAACAGAGGGCACCACTGCCAGATACGACTGGAGGGGGAACTCGCCCACAGCTACCACAGGAATGGGAAATACATAGGCACCCTCACGAAAGAAAAACTTCTCAGACTACACGAAAGGTACACCCAGGCAGTGGGTACCACGCACCACCAAACCCCACACCAGCGTACACTACGCACTGAATTGTGGGAGGACCACAAAATACAGGTCTCCACGTTCGAGGAGGAAATAGGGCACCTCCTCATTAGATACTCAAGCAAAGAAGAAAAGGAGGAACGAAAAAAGAACCTGCAAAACCATTGGACATTCCCTGCCCAGATGCAAAGGGCACTACAACAGGCATTCGGAATTACCACCGAACTGTTCGCCTCACCCCTCAATGTCCACCACAACACCACAACGTATTACGCCAAGTATGACAGAGACAAGGTGTTCGGGGCCAGAGGCTCGGCCTGGGCAGCAAATTGGATGAAACTGGGAGCCTACCAGTTCAACCCAGAATACACGCCACAGGACCTCAAAAAGGCACTGGACTTTGCCATAGCGGCCACCACCACACAAAAACCGGTGTTCGGGGTCGGGGTGTACCCGACATATGAGAAAACCCCGTACAGAAAGCTCTACAATGCACATGCAGGGCACCTAATACACGAACTATTAGAAATACCACAAGGCAAGTTCACATTTCTACCCCCTGACCACTGGATGGGTGCCACCCACCAACAAGCGAAACAATGCAACTGGAACCTCCGGGTGCTGATAGTGGCCAACAAAGAAGGATGGCAAGCACACTGCGGGGACCCAGACGCTGCTGCAGACTGTATAAGGAGGGCACTCACAACCTGCCCGCAAAGTAAGGTCCGCACCACCTCAGCTGTCAAACAGCCGATGAGGGAGGCAAACCTACACGATGCGAATGAACCAAACCAAGAAGTACGCACCCCCAGTGTAGACTGTGTGGTGGACACAAGACCATGGCAGCGATACGAACTCCCGGAAATTAAGACAAAGGACATGACGGATGCAATGGGAAGAATGTGCAGCACAGGGCCACATTTGAGGAACGACCTCTGCCCCCAGTGCTGCAACGTACAAGCGGAAGTGGAAACTTGGTGGGAGGACAGCCACCTCCACGTGGAAGAAGGACCAGCCAAATGGGAACTCCTCCCCGGGAGTAGAGGAGGCAAATGGAACATACACCCCCCCACCGTACAACAGGTGGTGGAAGCCAACACTTTACACACCAGGCTTACAAGACAGAATGACGCCCAAACGATATGGAACAAAGTAGCGAGGTCAAAAGTTGTCAGATACCCCACTGACTTCTGGCCCGAACACGAACCGGGAGCCCAAGGAAGGAGATGGGAATTGACAAGAGACCAAACAGAGGACCCCAGGAACCAAGCCCCGAGGAACACACCAACCCAATTGACATACCCCTCCCCTCTAAGGGCACACAAGGCAACCTCGTACCTTTACACGGACGGGAGCAAAAGAGAAATAGAAACAGAAGAAGGAGGCAAAGAATGGGCCTCAGGAGCTGCGGTATGGGACCCCAGGACCGGGGAAGGGGAGGCCCACATGATTCGATGGGAAGGCGAAGACCAAGAGGTGAACAGAGAGGAACTTCTCGCCATACAAAAAGCGGTGACGCTCCCGCCACCACCAAGTGGCAACGGACTCACCATTTGCACGGACAGTGCCAACTCCATTAGACAACTGGAGAGCATGAGAACGAAACCCCACAACATGGAACACCACCAGCAAAGAGACCTCCTGTATGCCATACTGGTCAACATTGAGGCATTAGTAGCAGCAGGACACACTGTCTCACTGCTAAAAGTCAAGGCACACACGGGAATTGTGGGGAACGAAAAAGCCGACGAGGCAGCCAAACAAGCCTGTACCACGGGAACCCTCACGGAAGCGTGGGATAATAACGAGACAATAAAAGTCAAACCCATGATACCAGACGAGGACTCGAACAGCAGAGAGCTAAAAGGAAAACTCGCGGTACAAAAGTACGTAACCACACTACTCCGTGAACGGCAAGCCCAAGAGAACAGTAGACTCTCAGCAAAAATGACCGACCTCCAGGGAGAACCCTCAACCTGGACCCACCAACTGAAAACTGAGCGCAACTTCAGATGGGAGGCGCACCTAGACCAAGCGCAACAAACTGAAGAGGAACAAACGACAATACGGGACCCGGTACCCAACCAGCAGCAGCAAGCCAACCAGACCCGAGACGAAGAAGACAGGCAAATAAAAGCCATGATGGAACAAACGGAGGAAGAGGAGATGCTCCTTATGCGGGAGGTGCAGGAGCACCAAGAATACCAAGAAACAGAGGGCAAAGGGGACCCCACCCGAGGAGACGAACCCGAACCCGCAGGGACACCACCCCCACCCTCCGAAGGGGAGGAAATATTTGAGGAACTCAACGAGCTCGCGGAGAGACTAGAAGTGACCCAAGAAGTACAAAATGACGATGAAATTTTTGACATGCTAAATGAACTCATTGAGCAGCGGGAAAAGCCACAAGGGGAGCCGACAAAAGAAAGACAAGCTCACCATGACCGTGTCACAGAGGAGTCCAGAGTCCATGCAGTAATGGAGGACCCGATGCCCAGAACAAGATGGAAACAGCGAAAACACGATATGGCACACAGCAGAACGGAAAAAAGGAACGCCCCCTCGGTTCAAGAGGGCAGGACCACAGACAGCTGGCTAAACGAAACAATGAAGCACCTCAAAGGAGACACGCCACTACACAAAGTAGCGAACGGCTTCTGGAAAAGAGCCACATTTGCGGTACGAAAAACAATACTCAAATGCAGACTGAGAATACTGCCAGCACAAGACTATGAGACGGCGAAAAACTCAGCCGGAGGGGGCGGGAAGTGCACCCTGGAAGGATGCGGACACAAAGGGGTGGACTACGCAAAGGGCTTCCTCATGAGGGTAGGGCACGCCCTAGGTGGATGCAACAACCCACAAATGCGAGGGATGTTCACGGACAGGGCAGATGCCCACGCAGATGAGCTAAAACACATACTTGACCACCATAGGAAAGGGGGATGCAAAGTACTCGCCTACACTGGAAAAAAGAGGGACCCAGGGATTAAGCCAAGGGTACTCCCAAATTACATACTCACCAGGGGGCAATGCAGACACGACGGGAAGGACAACCCAGGCAGAAACGATGGGCCCGACACAATACCGAGTTTTGTAGACATAGTCATGATAGAGGGTCTAGAAGACCTGGAAGACGGATGGGAATGCACACAACAGGAAGCACCAGCAAGGGTAAGAAACCTACACCTCATTGAAGTGGCCCACACCGATGACGAAAAATGGGGACCCAAACTCCTGGAAAAATACAAGAAATACGGACCGCTGCTACAATTGCTACGCAGGCACGGATTCCGTGCCAAACTTCATGTGTTTGCAGTGGGCAGAACAGGCACGGTGTACAAACACAACCAAGACATACTCGAGCAACTTGGACTCAACAGAAAAGAGGCCACACAGGCACTACAGAGAATACACGACCTGACAGTAAACTATGCACACAGCACCTACCAGCTATACAGAAAACTCAGACAAGAAAAACAAGAGGAGGAGAAAGACAAGAACCACCCAGTATAAATTGTCCCAACATGGCCGCCACTCGTGGCGGTCCGGCCCAGAGTAGGGCCGGGGAAATCAATTTACTCATACGCCCGACGGGCGTGGTTTTTTCTTTTTCTTTTTTTTTTTCTTTTTCTTTGATCTCCTCCCCAGCCTTGGCCCTACCCGATCAAAAGGGCGCAGCAGACGGTT